>PVKS010012238.1:24524-54445 GCA_004027875.1 Aplodontia rufa
GCATCCCAATTGGCTGTTCTTTTCGAGGGCAAGTTGCCCTTTGCCCTGCCCCTTAGCCAGCAGGCATGGCCTCAGTGCCTTGGCTGAAGGCACGCCCCCAGCCAGGGTCCAAGATGTTGTGAAGTGTGGGCTACCTGAAGCCACACCCCCAGCCCGCCTAACAAGGGCATTAATTCTCATGTTAATGTTTGTATTCAACTGATACTTTGCTAAATCTAGAGCTGTTGAAGTCCATTTGTGTGCTTTCTTTCCTGTATTTGGGGAGGATCATATATGTAAACAGAGATAATTCAATTAATTTTCTTGCTTTTTGAATCATTCCAATTCATTCTAATTTTATATCATTGCTTTGGTTTAAATTTCAGCTACTATATTGAATAGGAGTGAAGTACCTCATCTTGCCCCTGATTTTAGAGATGTTTCAATTTGTTCCCCAGTGTGAGGATGGGTTTGGGTTTGGGTTTGTAATATGTAGCATTTATAATTACAAGGTGTGTGTATTCTATTTCTAGTTTTTCAGGTCTTCACATGAACTGTTGTTGAATTTTATTGAATTTTTTTTTCTGGTATCTATTAAAAGTTCTTGACTTAAGTAGTGTCTTATATTTTTCAATCTGTAAATGTTGAAACAAACCTGCTTTCCTAGACTGAAACCAATTTGACTATGATGTATGACTGTAATATTTAGGTGTTTTGTTATTGTCATCATTTTTTGGTACTGAGGATCTAACACAGGAGTACTTAAGAACTGAGCCACATCCCCATCCCTTTTTAGATCTTAGGGTCTCACTAAGTTGCTGGGTATAGTCTTGAACCCCTGATGATCCCCCTGACTCAGCCTCTCAAGCCCCTGGGGATGTTCATCATCTTTACAAAGAAACAACTGTGTTACATTGTTCTTAAGTATTTTTCATTCTCTATTTCATTAGTTTCAGGTCTAATTTATTTTTTTGTTCTCTTATACTGTATTGGAGTTAGTTTCTACTTTTCTAGGAACTTGAGCTGTCACATCAAATTATTTACTTGGTATCTTCCTGATTTTTGTTAACTGTTTGTCTTTAATGTTATAAATTTTTCATTTATAACCACCTTAAGAAGATTCTAGAGGGGATGGAGCAGTGCTCAGAGGTTGCAGTGCTTGGCTGGCATGCGAGAAGACACAGATTCAAATCCCAGCACCACATACACAGTGTCAGAGCAATGAAAATGAGTTAAAAAACTAAATAAAATTGTCTTTTTCTCTCTCTCTCACTGTCCCTCTTTTAAAACAAATGAATATTTAGAGATTTGAAGTTTTCTCTCTCATTTTTCAAAAATCATCATCTGATTCCTTCTATGATTCATGATTCATCATTCAAAAGTATTCAGTCTCCATGTTTTTCCATAATTTGTGTGCAGACAATTTCTGATTTTTTCCCATTGATCTGATAAAGATGGAAGGAATTATATTGGCTTTTTTGTTTGTTAAGACTTGCTTGTATTATGTCCTAAAATATAGTCTGTATTTTGTAATGGCTCCCTGAGCAGCTGAGAAGGCAGTAAATTCAACTCATGTTAATTGGAATATTCTATAGATGTCTGTAATTTTTAGGTGAAGAGTCTTTTTGTGGTCTATATCTGAACAACCTGTGTGGAAGAGATGTGTTGAAATCATCCAGTATTTTATAAAATTCTATCCAAGTTTTTTGACTATAATTTATTTTATCTAAGTGCAATGATGTTTGAAGCATGAAGACTAAAAATATTCTTATTGAATAGAAACTTTTACCAATATAAAGTCACCTTGGCTCTTTTGATTAACTTTGGCTTAAAGTTGGTTTTGATGAATATCAGAGTACTAGTACTACATGCTTTTTTAGCTCAATATTTAAAGCAAATATTTTTCTAACTTTCTACCTTCAGGTTGTAGATGTCTTTGCTTCTAAAATGCACCGCTTGGGGGCTGGAGTGCTGGTTCAGTGAGTACAGAGCTTGCCTGGCATGTGCAAGGACACGAGTCTGAACCCCACCACCATGTATGTAACTAAAACTTGGAGCAACAAAGGCCACATGATAAACTAAATAAAATTCATTCTCTTTTTCACTCACTGTACCTCTCTCTTAAAAATAATAAAGAGGTATCTCTTGTAAACAATATATAGTTGATCTTGCTATTTTTTAATGACCTTCTTGATGTGTTTTTGAATGCAGTTTTCTAAAAAGCTTATTAAGGATTTATGCATCTATGTTCATCAGGGATACTGATCTGTGGTTTCCTTTTATTTGTTGGGTTTTTAGTATCAGGATTATAGTTGACTCATAAAAAGTGTTTGGGAGAGTTCTCCCCTTTTCAATTTCTTAGAAAACCATAATAAGCAGGGTTGTGAGCTCCTCCTCATAAATGTGATAAAACTCAGTAGGGAATACATCAGGTCCTGGACTTTTCTTCTTTGGAAGAGTTTTAATTGCTATTAAATATTATATTAGTGCCTGCCTGTTTAGGATTTCAGTGTCATCCTGTGTCAAACTGGGAATGTTGTATGTGTCTAGAAATTTTTATGTTTTCCAGATTATCTTATTTAGAGGTGTATGGTTTTCCAGTATCTGTTTTGTTAATTCATTAGATTTCCATGGGGTCATTGACCCCTTTTGATTGATGATTTTGATTTGATTAATTTCCTTTCTTCTTCTAGAGAAGATTGGCTAGTGGTTGATTTTAGTTTTCCAAAAAAAAACACTATTTTATTGATTCTTTTTATTGTTAATTTGTTTTTGATTTCATTAATTTCTACTTTAATATTGACTATTTCTTGCCTTCTGTTGGCTTTAGGATTAGATTTTTCTTCCTTTTAAGGAGTATGATGAGGTAGAGCATAAGTTTATTCTAGATCTCTCCTGATTTTTAACGTAAGCATTTAGTGCTGTACGTTCACCCCTTAAGAAGACTTCATGTTATCCCACAGGTTTCGATATATTGTGTATTCATTCTCATTCACTTCCAAAAATTTCCTGATTTCTGATATCATGTCTTCTTGGATACATTCAATTAATAGGGTCATATTCAATTTCCATGTATTTTCTGTTGTAATTTTTGCTGTAAATTGCTAGCGTCATGGTATCATGGTCTGATAAGATACATGGGATAATATTTTCTTTTATATTTGCTGAGGTTTCCTTTGTGAATTAGAATATGATCTATTTTGAACAAAGGATCCATGTGCTGCTTACAAGAAGGTGTATCCAGTCAATTTGTAATGGAATATTTTATAGATATCTGTTAAATCTGTTTCATTTGTGGAAATTATTTAGGCTGGCAATATCTTCATTGATTTTTTTGCTTTGATAATCTATGTAATGGTCATAGAGGAGCATTAGCATTATTGTGTTGGGGTCCATAAGTGGTAATTTGTCATGGAGAATTGTTTTATTCTGCCAATCTATGTCTATTAATCAGAGAATTGAAACCACTTACAATTTATTATAAAGACATTTAGAAGTTTTGCAATTTTGATTTATTCTATTGTTTGACTCCATCTTTAATTTACTGAGACTCATGCATTCGTTGGTTCTAATATCTGGTTTTAATATTTCTGTGAAACATTTTTAAGTGTATTTTGAGTACTGGGCTCAGTAAACCTGGCTTCTTTTAGTTTATTCTTATTTTTGAAAACTTTTTATATCTCCTTTAATTCTTTAAAGGAGAATAAAGATTTCTACATGCCGCATGTAGAAATCTTAATTGTCAATTACTTTGTTTTAAAGCCTGGTATATATCATTACAAGCCTCATGGCTTTCAGTTTTGCTGAGAGATCAATGGTAATTCTGACTGATTTACCCCTAAACGGAACTTCCATATTTCTTCTGAGGGTTTTAAAATTCTATTTGTTCATGTATATTAGAATTATAAAATTGCGTGAAGAGCTTCTTTTTAATTGTTGTCATTTGATCTTTTCTTGTATTTTCTATATCTGGATTTGCATCTCATTCCAAAGATTTGAAAAATTTGTTGCTATTAAAACTGAAAATGTTTTCCATGTCCTTAGCTTTTGCCTTGATATCCTATTTCATGAACCTTAGAATAAGATTCTTAATATCCCACATTTCCTAAATATTATGTATGACTACAGTCAACTTGTTATAATCACCATATTACCAAGTGACCCTGACACATATTCTAGATACTATAGGATTAATAAAATTCTATAAGCAATGTTACACCAGTCACTGATGTGTAGATTTTTCCTTAAATAACATCAAACTAGTTGATAGATTTTGAGAAAGGCCAAGACACATTCTGGTTGACTGTGACACTTTTTCTACCTTAGCATACAAGCTTCTTTTTCCTTTGGGGAAAATCATCTGAGACATGCTTCAATTGATAAATCTTAAATAAACAACACTTTGTAAAATTCTTTATCTGTCTGCCTCCTTCTTTGATCTTATGGCAACTTCTAACTAGTACTTCTGTGCCAGGACTGTGTTTTTCAAAAGATAGACTTCATATATTTTGTTTTATACAAGCTGAATATTTTGTATTGCTATGATCGTACATTTCAGAGTAGGTGCCGAATTAAGTTACTTGGAACTGGTTTCAGCTGTTTGGTAATATTTTTAAAGATTTCATAGGTGAGACTAGAACAATCTTCAGTCTGTGGCTAACTTTGCCCATATCAACATGCTACTGTTAGAAACAATGTTTCCTCTAAAATTCATTCTCAATGAAAACTTAATTGGAAATACACCTTTGGGAGGTGACAAAGTCATCTACATAGATGAACTCAGCATCTATATAGAAGATTTTGAAATTAAAGGAACTACTCTCTTCCACCTCATGAGAACACAGCAATAAGGTGCCATTTGGAAACTCACCATTCTTCACCATCAAAGAAGTCCTCTTCATCTTATAGTTCTGTGGCCCAGAACTGTAGGAAATAAATTTTAGTTCTTTATAAATTACTGAATTTTAAGTCTTTACAATAGAAATCAGGCTAAAGCAGAAAGTACTATTTTGGGGGGCATTTTATTCAATGCCTTCTGTTTGGAAATTTTTCACACTTGCCGGTGGAAACACAAAATATTTCCAGCCCTTTGTGCCAGATATTATAACTTTATTCCTCTTAGGAAATTTAGTCACACAAATGCACTGATCAGTACTTAAGACTTAACGGGGAACCAATGCATATCTTTAGATTTCTTTTCCTCTATTATGATCTTGTCTCTGGTATTCTGTGCTATGAATTATAAACTCCTTTACCTTCTCAACTTAATAACTGTTACGTTCTCCACTTAGGATGACCAATGGACTCCATCTAGATTTCCTTTTCTGTGACAGCTTTAACTCTTTACAGTAGGAAAGTAATGTTTCCATGTTCACCTATTGGTTCCATTTTCTCAGTAATCAGTCTCATCAGATATTATTTGAAACTGATTTTTTCACATATTTTGTTATTTCTAATTTAAAGTAAAAAGATCGATTTGGTTTTATTATTTTTCCTATTTGAAAAGCACATATTTATCTGAGACTGCAGTGTTTCTTACCACACATTGGAGGCCTATTCTCAGAACAAATTATAGTGGAGGAGTCCAGCTTATTCATAAACTCTAACCCAACTGCACAAAGCAAGGATTAGGTAAAATGACTGGTTTGAGGATCCCAAGAAGAGGACCTCCACGGGGACTGTGGACCTCATATTTTACACCTTTTTTGTCACCTACCTCCCAGAGTTCACCAGCTGTGATTATACACAAGTGGAAGATAAGTAATTAACAAGTTTTCTGTACCAGCTGAAACTCCTAAGTCTGAAAATGACCAGAACTTTTGAAAGGATTGCTGTCCTTGCTGCTCACTGGCTTGATGTTAAGGTGGCAGTTCATTGCATATAAAACTCTGATTTGATGTTAGGGTGGCAGTTTATTGCATATAAAACTCTGGGAGGTCTTCCATTATGGAAAAAAATGGTACTCAGACTTTACACAAAAATAAAGCTCCAGAAATCAAATACAATTTGTAGTTGTAGTAAAAATAAATGAAACATGGATGGGTTTCAGAAGTGACAACCGGGAAAAATGTTCTAAAG
This sequence comes from Aplodontia rufa, assembly GCA_004027875.1. Classification (NCBI taxonomy): domain Eukaryota; kingdom Metazoa; phylum Chordata; class Mammalia; order Rodentia; family Aplodontiidae; genus Aplodontia; species Aplodontia rufa. The sequence goes on from PVKS010012238.1 coordinate 30,582, forward strand.
GTCTAAGGCACAGTGTATCCACTCTTTCTTCTGAGAAAATTTTCTGTACTTTGTCATGCAAGGAGCATGGCATTTTTTGCATAGGTCTGGAATTATGGCTTAATAATCAGTGTCCACCATAATGAAAGCTGGTGTATCCATAAAGCAAAGTATAGATGGCTAATGGTAAACAAGATGGATAGGAGAGTGATGTATTTGAAGACACATTTAATTTGGCAACAAAAGATGGCTTTTTATAATTGGATCTTTAGTGCAAATATGGAAGAAGTGTGGATGGAGGATAGAAAAGGGGAATGACGTGGGGGGCTGACCACTATCATTCCATGTGGCCCTTTCAGGGAGAAAAAGTTGGTCCTTCTTTGAAAGATTTTAAGTTTGTCAAATAATTTCAAGTACAAGTGGGCTATAACTCTGGAAAAATGAGAGACTGTTGTGCTAAACACTAATCAGTGTCTATGATGCACTGCAGTGAGATAAGGTCTCTACACGGATGAGATATGGGAAACAAGAGAAGGGGAACTAGCCACTTCCCTTATCTCCAGTTTTTAGAAGAGGGTATCAACTAGTAACCCTGGTTGTAGTGATGCTCCACACTTTTGTCATTATATATTCTACCGTCATGTATATGTAAAAGGAACAAGAAAAAAAAGTGAAGCCATTTGCACAGTGGGCAATCTATCCTATATATTTACCCTATTTGTAGACATATCATGGCCATACATTGCATCTTATCCTGCCCCTGGTAGGGAGTGAATAAGTAATAAAATGTTCAAAATCTCTCTTCAGTCCTCCAAGTTTCCTTGGATTTACAGTCTTGGAGTTGAATACTTACATTGTATTAAGTATAATAATGGAATTACAGTTATGTAACAGGCATTTTCTTCTTTTATTTTTTTTAGAAATGCAGTTAAAGCATTGTTAAAGGAATTCCAAAATGGAAAAAAAGGGCAAAAATTTAAAATTTAATGATGTCTGGATTTTACTTTAAGTTAATCTATAAAGTGATTTTAAATATATTTATGATTTATAGTTTTGGGATACACTTAAAGTCCTTTTCTTTTACAGAAACACTTAAAATATTCAGGAAAAAATATGCCATTATGATTTTGTTTGAATACCATCTATTAGTATCAGCCAGATAGGTCATGAGCTTATGAAGTCTGGTATATGGCTGCATATAGTTCATAAACTAGGGTGTCCAGCTTCCAGGTGCCCCTCCACCTTGCGGAGTCTCTGCTCTTCTTCCTAAATAAACACTACTCCTTTTACTCCTCAAAAATAAAAATAAAAAAAATAAACTGTATGATCAGTTTTTGATAATGTTCATTAAAGGTGAAAGAATCTGAATATAAAATTCTGTTCTTTTGTAAATGAAGGTTGAATATTAAGCTCTCTTTTAAATCCATAGTAGAATCTTCTAAATTTCCATCTAACTAAGCCTTCCTGACAACCTGGAAGACATACAGTTGGCTCATTCCATACTGTCAAACTGGCTGGACTAAGTACACAGATTTAGCTTAACAACATTCTGGGTACATCTGTAACAATATTTATAGATGACATTAACACTGGAATTGTAATGGTAACCTTAGTACAGCTTTTATACTAAGGTACAGCTTATATATCCCTACTATGGATGGGCCTCATTTAACTCACTGAGTTTGACTAGATATAAAAGGGGGAGTAAAAAGGGAATCATTCTTTCTCTGCTGGACTTGAGCAGATACAAATCCTCTGTCTTTGGACTCAGAACTTTACATGATAAGCTCTCCCATTTGGCATTAGTTGCACTGTTAACTATAACCTTGGCTCTAGCAGTTCACCAGCTTGTCGTCTACACTACAGAACTTAGCCTTAAGCCAATTTCTTAAATTCCTTGTGTAAAAATGTCCACATTGCCCTACTAGTGAAATCAGAATACAGAACACAAATAATGCCATTTAAAATTCCCCAAAACTTTATTCCCACATACTCTAGTGATCATCTTTGTCTATAGAATTCCAACACTATCTTGACATATTTGTCTTTGACAACCTGGGTAACATGTGTGAGCAGACTAAGAAAGGCACAGAGAGCAGAATATGTTTCTAGGATATTTGGGAGCTGAAAATAAATTCGTAAATTATTTTTGGCGATATATATAGGAGTCAAAGAGAAGTAAACCAATGCAGAAGTAACCCAGAGAACTGGGTTAGAAAAGTGAACTAAATGAATAGTCATGTCAAATATGATTAAAAGAAATTCAGTGTATGACTTCCTTTGCAGAAAACTTTATAACTAGATTAGAGGATTCTGGAGGTCTCATATTAGAGAATGGAGAAAGAACACAATCAGTGTATTAGTCTCAGATTCTGTAATCATACAAAAGAAGGAAAGTTATCATAGCCCACATGTATACGAATAGTCAGATCTGTCTGTTCTACAACATTAAATTCTGAATAACTGTAGCTTCAGGGAGGCTTAACCTTTTAGATTATAAACTTCAGGAGTATGGGAGCATCCTCCTTCCCAGAGACAAAAGGACACTGGCCCTTAAAAAAGAAAATACACACCACATCTGGATAACTCTTTATTGTGAATTCCAACTCAAAACAAAATAGAATGCAGCAGCCAAAAAAGTTCTTAGAAACAAGTAAGACATATGTGCCTAGACAGGCTTAGCTTTTACCAAAACTAGAGAAATCTGGAAGTTGACTGATGAGATTGGAGTAAAGGGATAACCTGGAGTCAGCGGATGATGTATCGTACATAAGGGACCTCAATGTCTTCTCCACTCTCATTGTTGCAACAAAGTTCAAGCACCAGGGTACGCACATGGCGGCCCAGTTTTCGCTTCGACACATGGCTCACAATCTCTGTCATCCTGAGGCAGTGAGTGAAAAATCAAAAAGGCAGCAATCAAGAAAGGAAGGACAAGTAGAGCAAAGAAGACAGGAAAGTAAGACTCTGAGTGGTATAACTGGAAGTTGAGGATCCCACAAGGGCCTTTTCCCACCAGCCCAGCTACCAACTCACGGCTGATCCAACCGTTCCTTGAGCTTGGTTGATGGCATGAAGAAAGAATAGAGCATGGACACGCCCTGGGACAGCATGGTAATCTCCAATTTGTGCTCTCTCTGTGGTGGTGAAGAAAGGAATAATAATGTCAGTGAGATGGCATCTGCACAACCACCAATCTCAAACGGGGTGAGCACAAAAGGACAAGGAACTTTACCTTAAAGTAATCGAGGAACTGCCTGAGAGTCATCTCCTCACCATTAGGCTGTAGTCCTTGAACATCAAAGCGATCCCACAATGTCCATTCATGGTTGTAGTACTAAGAGACAAAATGGGTGTAAGACAGAGGTCACCCAACATATTAAGTCAAATTGATCGCAGCCCTTTTTTTGGTTCAAAATCCTTATAGCCCTATCTTATTTTAAGTAGTAAAATCCTTATAATGACCAACAAGGCCAAACACCATCAAGACCAGCTGTCTCTTTACTCACATGCCAACTATACTTTTCGCTTTAATGTCCTCTAAATATACTGACCCTCCTCCTACTGTTGTTTAAACATGCCTATCACACTCCTACTTCATACTGGTTCAAAAAAACTGTATGATGAATGAACACAAATATACAAAATAAATAGGTGCCAAATCACAGAAAGTATTATCTACTGTAACAAGGACCATAACTGGTAATATGTAGATGGAGAGACACCAATGCATATCCTACCCATATACACAATCTTACAACCACATGCAGGCCCTCACCTGGTGATGGGGTGGTGCAAGGGGCTCAGAGAAGCTAAAGAAAGGAAGGGCCAAGTTGATGAAACTGTTCTTGTATGACTCAAGTTGCTGGTGTCCCTGCACCACCTTGTAAAGCTCCAGACACACAAGCCCAACTATAGCTGCTGTGGTTGTTGCAATAGCTGGGATGATCTTCCCTGCAATCAGCTTGCTCTGTGAGACAAAAACAAACCATCAGAGATCACATTGGAATGGGTAGAAGTCTGCAGAAAAGACCAAATGTGGGAGACGCAAATCTTGCAAAAGATGTAAGGTGGGGTCTCAATTGCTATTACCTTATGTCGGTCTGCAGGGGGAATGTCATAGTTCTCTGCTCTGAGGTTGGACGCAGCCACAATGAAATCCATATGGAAATTGCTATCATCATCCTATTATGAGTAGTAGGGAGGAAAGATACGTCAGAGTACTAGAACACTATTGGTGAAATAGTTTCTTTCACTTTCATTTTGTCAAACTCTGTCAAGATCAGACAGAATGACAGGGCTTGACTATAGGCCTATAATCCTGCCAAGAAACTTAAGGTTGAGCCACGATCAGTCTATTTATTCCCCTCTGACTGCCCCAGAACCCCTATTCATGAAGGACCTTCTTAAAGTCAATGGGGTACATCTTGAATCCAGTGAGCTTGTCTGGACTGGGAAGTGTTGCCTTGAGTTCCTCCAAGTGGCTGTCATCTGTAGGAAGGGAGAAAATACCATCAGCCCTGTTGATCCCAATCAGTATTTGAGATAAAAGCAAAGTCTAGATGGCGCAAAAAAGTGTTTAGGCAGTCAAAGGATTTGAAAAGGAGAGATGATCTGTCAACATATAGGAGACACAGAAAAAAGAAAACAGCTCTGAAAAGAAAGTAAATTGCCTTGAGGACTACAAAGAAATGTCAACTGTAGAGACACTGAATAACAGGTGGAGTCAACACATAGCAACCAACAGGTAGACACAACTGAAGTAGTTATGAACAAATATGGTCACTACATACAAAGGAACGTTATTTACCCTTTAAAAAAGAAAAAAGAATTGACATACACTGTAGCACAAACAGATGTATTAGGAGTGTGCATGTGTGTATGTATTCTTCTATGTGCAATAAGCCAGACAAAAAAGACAAATGCTACGTGAGTCTAATTGTATGCCCTATTTAGAAAAATCAACAAAACCGGAAATAGTAATGGTTTCCAGGGACTGTGGGCAGAGGCAAATGCGGAAAAATTGTTTAATGGATATAAAATTTTATTTTTGCAAGAAGAAAAAGCCAAAGTTCAACAAAAAAACTTTAGAAACAGGTTAAGATGGGAAATCTTACATGTTTTGACCACAACTTTAAAAAGGAAGAAAAAAGTGAAAAAAGAGAAAGATATGATAGATATTGAGAAGAAATGCTATAGAAGTAAATGGGGAAGTCTTGGAGGATAAACATGAGACACAGCCAAGGAAAAAACTATATGGGGAGAATATGTAGGTAAATATATGAAAAAAAATAGAAGAAAAATATAAAATGGGAAAAATATAAAGAAGAAATCGGAAGAGAAAGATATAGGGTGAAAAGAGAAGGACATATATGAAGGGTGAGGCAGGAAAAAATATATTAAGTGAGAAGAAGCTGTAGAGAAATCATGCAGAAAACTTAGAGAAATGAATGGACAGATAGTTGACAAGAGAAGTAAGAAAAATGTTTGGGGGGGGCAGGTAAAAAGAGAGAAATACTCAGAGAAGAGAGGTTGGAGCAGTGGCTCAGCAGTTACAGTGCTTGCATGGCATGCGCAAGGACACTGGTTCAAACCCCAGCACAACAAAAATCACACGAAAAACTAAATAAAACTGATTCTTTCTCATTGTCCCTCTCTCTTTAGAAAAGAAACTATATGAAACTCCTGGATGTTTGGATAGCATATTATTTACCATTATCTTTAAATGCTGTCTGCATTTATGTGAACTCTCTGTCCCTTTCTAAAAAAGATATTCAGGAAGAAACAAAACGTTACGAGAGATGAAGAACATGAAACAGGATGGTGAAAGAGGAGAAGAGGGTGGTGAGAGTTAAAGATTGAGAAAATATGTACAGGGCCCAATCAAGCTGAAAATGCAGAGGAAACTTTAAGGCTGATCATATTGATCAGAATGAACAAAAAGAATATAATTAAGAAGAGAGAGATCACTGGTAGAAATCATATTCTTTTCTCCACCATATAAACAAATCAAGAATGAATAGAGAAGTCAGGTATGGTGGTACATGGCTGTAATCGTATCAACTTGTGAAGCTGAGGCAGCAAGACTACATATTCAAGGACAGCCTCAGCAATTTCATGAGACCCTCAGAAAGTTAGCAAGATCCTGTCTCAAAATAAAAAAATAAAAAGGGATGTGGATATAGCTCAGTGGTAAAGGGCCCCTGGGTTTCAATCCGTAGTACCCAAAACAACCAACCAGCAAAAAAGAACAAAGTAACACAAACACACACAGGATATGAAAGAACTATTTTCCTGATACACTGAGGACAAACCATGACTACCCATCCTTATTTCACAACAGAGAAAGCTGATGCCTATAGGATGCTGTATGATTAAATCTCCTGTACACAGTCACATGAGATGGCCAATGACAGACTATGGAAAAGTTTAGATGGACAGAGGACAGAGTGGTGACTCCTGGCCAAATGGCTGAAGACTCTCACCAACAGAGGCACTGGCGCTCTGCAGCTCTTGGTCAGAAACATGGATCTTGATGCCAGACTTGGGAGTAAATTTGGGGACCTGCAGCGACTGCAGGAATGAGGTCACTGCAACTCGGTCCTGAGATCCTGTCAGCCCATATGTCTGGGCAAAAAGGTTGGCAGCTGCCATCACATAGTCCAGATGCAGAGTCTGGGAGGACGCAGAAATTGGAAAAGTAAGCACAGCAGCCCTAGAGTAGTTGAGTCTCCACCTACTTCTCACCCACCCATCTGACCCATCTTCCACTTGATTTTAGGAAATCAGGAGGAGACTTACATTGTTTACATCAAAGGTAAGCGGATGTGGGCAGCGTTTGGGCCCAGACCAGAACAGAGCTCCTGAGCTTGTGAGCTAGGACGGAAAAGTGTGTGGACAGACTCTGAGCAGAGGACTCTCTGGAAATCCTGAATCCTTACCTTAGTCTTAGAAGTCTACACTTTTCACTTTATGCTAGACAACATATCAAATTAACAAATTAACAAATTAACAAAATTAACAAATTAACAAAAAAATATTTGTTAGGTACTAACTTAAAGTTAATATAAATGTAGCTATCACAAACTATCATGAGTTTTAACATTTCAGATAAACGCAATATGACAAAGAAACTGTGACTTATCTAATGGTAAGTAGAGCTGGGATTCACTTTAACTTCAAAATTTCTTCCCTAAAATATCTGTAGCTATCACTGGAAATTAGGTCTGACTCAGTTAGCCAACATCTTAAGCAAGGGTTAAAAAATAAAAGAGAGCTCCTTTCTTAAGGGACAGTCACAAATAAATGTCTGGAAAAATCACTGGCCTAAATAACTACTGCCATAGGATGCCTATGGCATCTAGATTATAAGGAAAAAGCCATGTCAAAATCCTATAGCCAACTTTTCATTTCCAGGAAATATATAAAGCAAAACAGACCCAGAAAACAACCAATTTACCTGGTTGGGAGGAAAGCTGTGCAGCAACTGCTGGATGTTGTCAGAATATTGGGTGTGCCAGTGGTGGTAGGCCCAGGTTACACAGTCAGCCCAGATCTGTGGGCGCTGTACGACCAGGCTGCGATGCACAGCCTCCAGCACCTCCAAAGGCTGGGTGCCTGCTAGCCGCAGGGTTCTCTCCACAAATTTGGAATCACTGTCAAACATTTGAAGCAGAAATTACTCAAAAGATCCAGAGGTAGGCTTAGGGTAAACCCATTTTCTATATGGCAAGTCAATTTTGACCCCAATTTCCTCTATGAGGAATAAGCCCTCATTAATTTATTTACAGTGTGCCTGGGGCTGAATATTTCAGTTATGAAGAGACTAGACAGGATGCCTTGGTAAGCAGGAGGGGGATAAAAGAACATTTGCATTACTTACATTAGGTACTGGTTGACATTTTCTGCTGGCTGTTTGAAGAGGCCTTCAAACTCATCCCGAGCCCACTGCAGTGCAAATAAAATTATGTAAAGCAATGGCTCACAAAAGTGTTTTCTGTATGCATTAGAATGGCATAAATGAATAGAGCAAGGAAGAGCACGGTTGCTCTGGGAGAGGACCAAAGCCTCCACAAACATGGTTCCCGCAAATGCCCCAACATTTCACCTCAAATTAACAATCAACAGCCTTGATTTTCACACTAGTTAGTATACAACATTTATGTGCACTGCACTACAATTTGTCTCCACAGGAAAAAAAATATCCAAAATACAACTAGGATGATCCTGGTAAGTTTCCTGGTACTGGACAGAAAATAAGATTAGCATTAATTTTTTTTTTCTGCCCTCTGAGAATCATGAGGTCAGTAAATTCACTCATTAGTAAAGTGGTTTGAAGCATCTAGATACCTAAAGGAGACAGAGATCTAAAATTCCAGCTCTGTCCAGTACTAACTAGTTTTATAACTTCAAGCAATCAAGGAAACACCACTTCTTTTGCCTTATTTTTAAAATGCAAACTGCAACATCTGTACCTTATGAATTGCAATGAGCATATGTATATGCATATATTTAAAGCTTATTTCCATACAATACAAGTACACATTAAATGTTAAATGCTTTCACAAAAGCTCTGTGGAAGGTATTACTGTCAAGTTCATTTTATAGATAAGGAGGCAAAGAGACATTAAATCCAAAGTTACATAATGAATCTGATTTTAAATCTTTTTAATGGGCTTCCTCCATGCTGAGCTGAGAGTAATAGCCAATTCTGGTTCTCTTACTCTCTGCTCAATATGCAAGAAAGGTTTCACACACATACATGCTTACATCTATGTATCTATAACATACACATACACCATATATTCACACACACATCCATATACACAGTGTAGAGACAATAATGAATGTAAACATCAATTCTGTAACCTCTGCCAAAGAGGATTAGTGATAAATTGGGTTTATTTTTTCTCGCTCATTCTCAAACAACTCACATGGCTTCAAAGACTACACTGAGAATTATTATTAAAAACACAATGGGTTATTCTAGGGTTGGAAGGAAACCAGAAATGGGGTTAGTTTCTGGATGCCAGTTCCTCAGTGCTTTCATTTTGTGCAGCTAAATGACACACACTATTCCCTATACATATGTATTACATAAACAGGAACCACCATGACAAATCAGCTATTAAATGCATTTCAACTAACAGAAAACAAAGTATGTACATAAAATTAGTTAAAAATTTAAAAAAGAAAATAGTACCAATAAATTTAATCCATTCACCTAATGATGGGCATTCTGGGTTATATATAATGGAGTTCTACTTAGCTATTAAAAATGAATGAAATTATGGTCTTTGCCAGTAAATGGAAACTATCATGGTAAGTGGAATTACCCAAACTCAAAAACCTAAATTTTTTCTCTCATGTGTTGAAGCTACATTAAAATAAAAGGGGATGGAAGGACTAGATTACATAAAGAACCATTGAAGTGCAAATTAACAATCTCCAGACTACTAGAGAAGAAGAAAAGAGAAAGGAAGAAGGGAGGAAAGAGAAATGGAAAAAAGAAGGATCTAAAAAACAGTAGTATATTTCACACCTCTAAGATACTAAATAGTGCAGGACACAGTGGTACACACCTATAATCCCAATCACTCAGGAGGCTGAGGCAGATCACAAGTTCCAAGCCCACCTCAGCAACTTGGGACAGGCCCTGAGCAATTTAGCAAAACTGTTTCAAAATAAAATATAATGTGCACACCTATGAATATGTAACTAACCCTGCTGTTATGTACAACTATAATGCAGCAAGAAGAAATTAAGTTCAGTTAACAAAAAATAATATCATTTACACAGAAAGTCTCACTTCAGAGACATTTACTGAATTTATCATTGCATGTTCCAAAAAGAAAATTATAAAGAAAATCATTTGTAAAAACACAAGCTACTGGATGTAAAAAGTGGAGGAAAGACGTTAGAACAAATGACAGGCTACAATGGAATTTGCAGACCCTTAATGACAAGGACTGATGAGAAGAAGCTGCCCCAGTCCCTAAGATAACCCCTCCCACTCCCAAGGCTGATCACCTGCAAGGTGTGCTCAATTGCATTGGGGAAGTTCTTCAGTGTACAGATGGGGATAGATTTCTCAGGTGGGTCTTGGCTAGAGCTGTAAGACTCTGTCAGGAAGGGAATAACCACTTGAACGTTGCCCTTGGTGCCCAATGTGCCAGACTCCAGGAGTGGCTTACGGTAATACACACAGCGGCGGTCCATATATAAGCCTTTGGGGAGATCAGCATAAGAATTGCATGAAACATGGAAGAACATTAGGATAAGCAGAATCAAGAACCTGTCCAACATACATAGTAACAACACAGCCCATTTTCTTCAACTGCCTCCAAACTCACGAGCATCCACATTGTCCAAGGCATTTGCCACACCATCCAGGTGCTGAAAGAAGTCATCATCATAAATTTGCTCTGTGTCAGGGCCCACACGGTTCTGATGGCTGATCACTCTAATATGTGGATTTATTTGACGCACAGCTGCAGCAGCAGTGTCAGACTTTAATTTCTGGGTAGAAATAGGAAAACAGGTATTTTCCATGCATTCATTCACAAATCTTTACAGAGCTCTCTTGGAGACTGACATATCTAATGACCAAGCATAAGCTCTCAGTTTAGCAGATCCCAGTTTAGTAGAAGGCATATCTTTGACAATGCCACATGGCTGATATTATGTAAACAAACAGAGAAATAGTAATACAAAAGTCAGTTTTAGCTCAACATCAACTTTTTTTCAGCTATTAGTATCCAAAATTGGACTAGATTTACTCAAATAAGCACAAAAAATCCTTTCAAAACCCCAGTCACTGGGGCTGGAGCAGTGGCTCAGCGGTTGAGGACCTGGATTTAAACCCGAGCACCACATACACAACTAAGCATTGGAGCAACTAAAGCCATGTGAAAAACTAAATAAAAGTTGTCTCTTTCTCTGTCTCTCTCACTGTCCCTCTCTTAAAAAAACAAAAACAAAAACAAAAACAAAAAAACAAAAAACCAGTCATGTTCCTCCTCGGAAACATTTCCACTAATTATCATGTTCACTTGGGGCAAAATGAGTTGTACACACTTTCAACTGACCTTTCAGTTCCTTAAATTTCACAAAGCACATTAACTCCTACTCAGATATTTGCCAGATTATTACCTCTATCTGGTGCACTGTTCCCCCACATATTGTATCTCACTTTCAACATATTTTTGACAAAATATGATTTTTCCCATGGAAGTTTTCCTTTTCCACTCTTGCAAACCACCCTCCATGGCAATTCCAACTGCACTTCATCTTGCCTCATTACTGTTTTTGTACTTTTCACATTCTAACAATGATCATATACTTTATGTTCATCACTGTGGTTGGCAAGCAAGTCTTAAAAATAATTTGTTGATCAGCTACAGAAATAAGTCATTATTTTTCTAACAAATTTCCAAATATTAGTTCACTTAAAATGCAATACGCCTACTACATATATTATGAACATTATCACAAAGGAAATTTCTAACTTAAAATTTTGGTAATATGTTCACTTCTCACCTTTTTAAACAGCAACAGAAGGAGAGAGAGAAAGAATGAATCAATTTTATTTATTTATTTTTTAAAGAGAGAGGGACAGTAAAGAGACAAAGAGAAAACCATCAATTTTATTTAGTTTTTCACATGGTTTCATTGCTCAAGACACTTCACCGTGTACGTGGTGCTTGAATTTAAATCCACATAGTTGCGCATGCCAGGCAAGCACCATAACCACTGAACCACTGCTCCAGTCCCACTATCCATTTTATTTATTTTTCCAGCTGGCCTTTGTTCCTTGGACAGAGGTTTGACCCTGCAAGTACTCCCACCTCTGAGCCACTACTCCAGTCCTTTTAAGAATATACAATCTCTTAAGAGAAAACTACATTGTCATCTTCATATTCAATGTCTTATAATTTTTAAAGAATTGTTATGACTAATGGCAGCACTGAAGAGAATATTAATAGTCTTTTAAGATAATTATTGATATTTTAAAATAAACAGATAAGACTAATGTTTAAAAGTTCAGGAGTGCGGGATGGAGAGGTGGCTCAGCAGTTACAGCACTTGTTTGGCATGCATGAGGACCTGGGTTCAAACCTCAGCACGATGTACACAACTAAGTGTCAGAGTTACGAAAGCCACATAAAAATTTTAAAAAAAATTAACTCTCCTTCTCTCCCTCCCTCTCACCTTCTCTTTGTGTCTTTCTAAAAAAGAAAAAAAAGTTTAGGAAATGAAATCAAATTAATATTCACTGTAACTACCTAATGAATTAATTTTGCATCATCATTCACTGGTCATTTTTAAAACACTGTATCACTGAATTGGAGAAAGCTAAAAATAGAGTAGAAATTTTCATTTTGATGAACAGTGGAAGTAGAAACAATTTTTTAGTATTATTATTACTAAACTTTTTTGGATTTTAATGAGTGCCATATACCTCCAGAGAATACCAACATACAATTCTAAGACCTTCTCATGTATTCTCATCTTCCTATTAGAAAAGGTAAAAAATTTTCTTTTGTTATCCTACGTATTCCAAATGTCTAGAGCCTAGAACATGAAGCCTAAAGTAAATCAAAGGGAAGATAAGCTTTTCTGAAAATACAAAATGACCTTTATTAAAAAACTTCCCAAATAATGTCTCTATAATCAAGCTTCAGAGTCTCACATTTGCAGTGACTAACAAAGAAAGAAAATTAAGGGTAGGGTGAAAGAAGTTTAAAAACTGAAAAATAAGAACATGACAATATGTGCTGAATTAAAGACTGCGTAGTAGAGAAAAAGAAATGACAGAAAAGTTGAAATGGAAGCAAAAACATCTAAGCCTTTAAAATTAGAAATAAGAAAAAGACACTGAGAGAAATCTACCCCTCTCATACTCACTGTGACATCCCAAGGACGGAAGAGAAACTGTCGGTTCAGATTACATTTCTCAATGGTGTCCATGTCGGTAACTATTATTTCACCATCCTCCCCACAGCCTAGCCCGATCATGGCAAAGTTCTTGAGCAGTTCACAGCCAATGGCACCTGCACCCACCTGGTAGTAAGGAGAATCTGGTCAAAGTGAAGGCAGCACAAGGCACTCACCACTTCTCCTAATGCCTCCAAAAGATAAGTAGCTCTAGTACCATATTAAGTGACAGAATCATAAAATGTAAGGGTTACCTAAGATGGAAGTCACCAGAGAAACAAACAGATGTCAGGGTATTCCCTCAATATACAGAATATAGGAAAGGGGATGTGATCAGGCTTTAAGAATCACAAGAATCCCCTTCAGAAGCAGAAACAGGGGCTAGAAAAGGTAGCCAGAGTCCAGAAATGAAAGTACACGTGTCCAACAGTGTTATTCACCAAAAAGTACTTCTGCTTGCCCAATTTCTCTTGAAGGTCTGAGCCAAACACAGCCACTTGCCCATCATAACGGTTTTGGCGCTGTATTGTGAGAAAAGACAGGTTAGAGGGTAGATTCCATTACAGACGCTCCCAAAGTTGCTTCCCATGGGCTCCCCCTTAAATACCGGGAGGCATTTGTCTTCCATGAAAGCCACTTTGTCCTCAGGAAGACACTCAAGGGCATCAAAGTACAGCCACTGTCTAATGGGCATAAACTTTCCAGAACAGGCCTGGGGAAAGAACATTGTCTGTACTTAAATAACTGACAAGTGAGAGTCAGCAATAGGGCCAAGAAGACACTTGAACCACACCAAATCACTCATGACCTTCCCCACCCACACGGACCTTCATGACCTCCTGGGCAGCCAATCCCCCAATGAAGGCATTTATGGGAGCCAGATCCCCAGCAGCTACATATGAAAACTTCCGGATGAGATCTTCATCAAGGTTGTCCTGCTGGACTGCTGGCAGGGCTTGAGCGTTCACAGTTTGTGCTAAGATCAGTAGCTTTGCTGCATCCTCCTAGTGAGCCAAAAGGAACCAAAAGATGATCCATCAGACAACTGTGTAGGAGGAGTGGGAAGGGAAAACAGACAAATAAACAGGATGATGAGGCTCTAAGAAAAAAGCTGTTATGCCCACTCCTTACCTCATTGTGGGGTCGAGGTGGTCGGCTGTATTGAGCACAGAACTGATGTAAGGCCTGGAAGCCAATGTGCAGCTGAGCAGGACGAGAACACTTAGCAAAGTCTGTCATCACAAAGTCTGGCTCTGCCAGTGAGGCTAATAAGGATTTCTGTATAAAATGGAATACCAAAACCAGAGATATGAAAAGTCTAGAACTCCACAGTTTACTTTTCCATCCCCTGAAAATTCCATACTCACAAAACTAATCTTCTTAGATACTTTGACTTGACTGACAATACCTCCTCGGATATAGTCAGAGAAGCTGGAGGTATCACAAATACTAAAGGTGTACGGACCTGGGAGATTAAAAAATGAAAGGGAATCTATAAATTTACAGTGTTCCTTCCACCCTCTCAAGATCAACACCACCATCAAAATGAAAACTTAAAAGTCAGTCTGGCCTGGCTTGGACACTCTAAGTCTTTGCCCTAAGCTTTGCTCAGACATTATCAGATCTAGTTCAATACCCACAGGGACCACATCTAAGTGCTATCCTGGAAAACCTGAAATCACTCTGTATTCACGCTTCTCCCCACTCAATTCAACATTATGGGACCCCCTACCCTTTGTGCCCAAGTCAGTGCAAAAAGCAAGGAATACTGTGTTCAGATCCAAGAAATGAACAGATTCTTCAACTAGAAAATCAAAACTTCTTGGACTTTTCTAGCTTTGCCCTGAAACTCATCCAGATCCTAGAAAAAAAGGTGTAATATAAATCAGAGACAAATTTCTCCTTCCCCCGTAAAATCATATTCTGCAGACACATTTCCCATCAACTTCTGGGACTTGATGTTCAAACCCCAGAAAACTATTTCTGTTTAGTCCATAGGCTAGTTCAGCTGGGTACCCAGTCTCCCTTCAAATCTCAAGGTTTAGAATAGACCTAAAGCATGTACACTGTTAATTTTTAAACTCAGTTCAGACAATGAAGTTTGGACCTTAGTATTTTCAAAAAACCAAGGTCAGATATAACTCATAAATTCCACTTGCAGCCACATTTATCTTACCAAGTTAAAAAACAGGAAACGAAAGTTAAAGCAGTTTTCAGATTTTCAGACATGGGACAATAGACAACATAAAATGCATATCCAACAATGAAGTTTTATAATTACTCCACCTTACTGCTGAGGAATAGAAAGGAGGAAAAAAGGCTAAACCCTGCTGATTCCCTAGAATGAGACAGATCTAAGAGTGTCCACACACCAGCCAGCTCAGGTTCAGACCACAGCACTGAAGAAAAGATAGAAACTTGATATCTGCTGAGGCTCCTAGGTATTTAATGGAGAACCTACCAACACATGTATGCAAGGAAATTACCCATGGCCAAGAAAAGAACCATCAAAAAAAGAATACAGTCAACCAAGGGTATCTGCAGGGAAATGGTTCCATGATGCCTACTGGAAACCATCTGCAAATGCTCAAATCCCTGACATAAAATGGCAAAGTATCTGCATATAGTCTCCACATATTCTTACACAGTCTACCTGCGGATAACCGTAATACCTTATTATAACAAACTGCTAATTAGCTGTTATTTACACAGTACTGTTCAGGCAAAATAGATAAATTCAGTACAGGTATAATTTCTTTCTTTCACATGCTTCCAATCCACACTGATCGAAACACTAACAAAGAAGTCATGAAAGGAGGGTTGATTATACATTAAAAAAAACTCAGCTGTCACATGACTAAGTAGTTCTCAGCCCACACAAAAGCACTTCCTCACATTAGTATCAGCTGCTCAATTTACCTCATGCATGCAGCATCTCAGAAACAGGATTACAAGTGCTGACTAAATACACAAAAAGTCAAAGAGATTCGTAATCCCTACAAAAAACTCAAAAGATATTTTAAGTACCAAATACACTGCCATTCACAATAATCTTTTATTTATCAAAATTATCTGACATGTATACTACTTTTGCCTGGGTTCACTGAGTTTCATGGATCCATTAGTCTTTTCATCAAATTTGTAAATTTAGGGGCCATTCTTTTTTCAAAAGTTTTCTGGTATCACACCCTTGCAAGGATGATTACACCAAGCTACGCATATTCTTCATTTGCTGTAGTTCAGTTTGTCTTTTTTTAATACCTTTCAAGTCTCTTCTTATCCTGATTATGATTTTCTGTAGCTTCTTGGACATAAGAAATATACTTAATAATTATTACAAAACTAATAATTATACACACTGTGAGATTAACAGATTAAGAAGCTTTAAAGATCAAATTTGACATAACAAAATTCAAATTACAACAAAAAAGGGAAAAAGAAACAGGGTAACAAACTAAGAACAACTGAACCTTTAACTGTCATGGAACATCAATCAAGCGGCTAATACTGTACAAAGGGATACTTGGAAAGGGGTGTGGTTAACAAAACAATATTTTAAAAAAATTATAGCCAATAATTTGATGTAATTATAAATTTTACCCAAATCTGACAAAGCTATAAATTCACAGACAAAATTAATTCAATAAACCCAAACAAAATACAGGAAAAATCATTAAATTATGGTGTTATATACAGAGAAACAAAAACAAAAAAGTGAGAGTAAGACCTTTTCTGCTTATTTTTAAGGAACTGGGGAATGAACCCAGGGGTGCTTTACTGGTAAACTACATCCCCAGTCCTTTTTAATTTTTATTTTGAGATAGGGTTTGGTTAAGTTTCTGAGGCTAGCCTCAAACTTGTAATCTTCCTACCTCAGTCTCCTAGGTCACTGGGATTACGGGATTCTGACAACTCACAGGTCAACTTTCCTTTTGCTATGAGAAAGCACTTCTCACCCACCCACCAGCCTTGGCATACCGAGGACTTTGATCTCTATGGGGTGGATGCCATTGAGTTCGCTCATTCCCTGAACTTCTGTGAAAGAAACAAAGTCGCCAGTCTCAAATCCATGACGGGCCTCATCTAGGCAGGTAACAACTCCAGGGCTATCCTAGATTTGGAAAGGAATCAGTTTTAGAAAAAAGTTCAGGGTGCCAGCAGTAAGGGAGAACCACCTGCCTACCAGAACTCCACGAGGTACCTACTTACCTTGGTGACCTTAGAAACCATAGCACTGAGTGGTTGTTCCCCATTGGAATCTGTGAGAATCATTTCCTCTCCAAAGTCACAGAAAAGCTGCCTGTAAAGAGAGATTGCATGAGACCATGAACACAGGTATTCCACAGTTCAGTGCACTCAAAGTACAATGAATACCACCAGCATGTCAAGTAAACTCAGCCCATCGCTGACAGGAGTCAGATGCTTCAGTGAACATACCAAATGAAAATCTGGCTGGCCCAAGGTAACAGGGTAGAGGGAGCCTTTTGTTCTGTTTCTAGCAGGGGTTGAGGAAAGAAGGGGCTAGCACTCACCCAAGCAGTCCCCGAGTGTCTGCCACCACCAGCTTGATACCACGGCTGTGGCAGACCTCACCCACCTGCAGCTGGTGTTCCAAAGGAGTGTTGGTAAGGACTACCACCTATAAAGAAGGAAGGCTTAGCAAATGTCCTGGGGCTGGGGTGAAAACTAATAAAGGGAAAAGGTTTACAGGAATGGGTTTAGGGAGAAGAAATTAACACCCAGGTTTTACAGGTTGACCCCTCTTCCACAAACACAAAGTATCCACGAAAGTAGAGTCAAGAGGGAAAAAACTAGACTTTAATAGAGAGGTACTAAAATCACAAGCCTGAAGACCAGCAGATTCATGTATCTGACAATGGAATTGGAAGCAACCTACAATAATCTATAATCCTACTGTGCCCTCAGACAAAATGCAAGCTAACCTCAAGCAACATAATTGTTTCAATTCTCAAGAAAATGCCTATGCAGCCATGAACAGTGGGTCTTTTGCCTGAATTCCCTTATTTACCAAAATAAGTTTGTACTTTTGTTTCGGGATATTTAATATCATAAATCTCTGGGACCACCTCAGGGTAATGTATCAGAAGCCAAAGCTCCTCTTATTTAATAAACACCTGTATGATACTAACCACATACTATTCTAAACTTAAATCTCACAAAAACTGTAATAGGTCTACAGTGCTACTATTTGTTTTCTATTGATGGAAAAAACTAACAGTAAAGATGTGACTTGTTCACGATAATATAGCAAGAAGAGCTACAGACTTACACACGAAGGCAGTATAGCATTAGAGTTGTACTAGAGAACCACTATACCACAAAGTATGGCCACAGGTTCCCTCCTGAAAAGGTGGGTCCCCCAAACTCAAATCCAGAGTTTAATTCTTGACCATATCCTCCCCTAGACTTCCATCACAAAATATGACACACAAGACCGAAACATTTAATAAATATTCAACAAATTAAGACAAATATTAAAAATTAGGCAGGAAGGAGGGTGACACTGCTATGTACCTGGAAATCGCAAAGAAAGTCTTCAACAAGAGGTCCAGTGTAGGTGCTAACAGGTACATAGCTATTGAGTTCAGCAAGGCGGGGTTGTGATACCTCAGCTCGGTTTTTACCAATATCCTCCTCACGCAGGTAAAACTAAAACGAAAGAAGGAATAACTGAAACAGATGCAAAGCCCAAAGAACAGTGGTGCTTTGGCAAGGGGAACATAACAAAAAGGTACCTGGGAGGACAGGTCAGCCCACTGAGCAGTGCCCTGGTCATGGAGCGTGACAGCCTTGACCCCACCAAGGATGATGTTCTTGGCAATTTCCACACCTAGACCCTGCAGGCCTGACACCAGCACACTGGATGTCTGGAGGTGCTTCATTGCTTCATGACCCAATACATATCTGCCAGGGAAGATCTCTGGGTTAAGGACTGGCCCACCCAACACTATCTAACCTGTACTGAAATGAGAGAGTGAAAATCTTCATTTGAAGGACTGTAATCTACCTACAATCCAGCTGTACCTCCACCTCCACCCAGTTTTCATCTCCCACCTTGGCCCCACTCACAGCTGACGGGAGTAAAGACCTTCATCTATCTCTGTTTCGCTGTTTTTTGGCATTTCCTAAGGAAAAACAAGTTCACATGAGATAAACAAAATGTCCCTGGAGAAAAGAATGGTAGGTTCCCGACCAAGCACTCTACCATCCCACCTGCCAGTCTCTAGGAGGAATGCACTCACGTTTGTTGGTCCTGAGGGCACTTCAAACCTCACAGAGTAGGCAGGAGAGCAGTTAGAACCGAGCTTTGAATCAGGCCCAGACACTCCACGTTTCTTGGACAGCAGTGAGCTGGACATCTGGAGGGAAAAGGAGCTTCAGAGGTGAGGTACAGTTGGGTAACCTTCTGCTGAAAGTAATTCTTGAGAGGAAAGGAGTTTGTAACTGGTATTCCTATTTTAAAGACAGACACAGAGAGGACATGCTAGGGACTAAGGCAGTAAGATGGTGAAACTGAGCTTGGATAGTTCAGACTACAAAAGGTTCAATAAATAGTCACTGTGTAGATTCCAAATTAGGTCTGAGTTTCTGATAATGTTCAACCCTATTTTGAACTCTGGTTTTGAAGGCAAAGCTAGGTCCCAGCAAAAGTTGGTGGAGTGAGCCTCTGGTAAAGGTAACTAGGATCAAATCTAATATATTTTGTGAGGCTATTATAGGAATGGATGAGAACTGTGTAGATCTCTCCTGAAGAAGCGGATGTTCAAATAATCCTGGCATGATGTCCTTGGAAGGTTTGGAGGAAAGACACCACGGTTTATCTGAAGAATAACCTGGGATGTTACAAAAAAAGTTACATGGGACAAGGCTCTCTATAAAAGAAGCTGGGAAAACTGTCTCTAAAAAACAATGTTTGACACAGAGTAGTTTCTAATGATACCTGAAGTTGGGGGAGACGGATCAAATCCTGGATCTAAGTTTCTGAAACTGAGAGGAGAGAAAACTGTCTCTAAAGCCAGATTTTATGAAAACTCTTTCAGAAGAGTACTAATTCCTCACCAGAAATTTTGAGTTAAGTGGCTGCCTACGTGGAGATGGGGAAGAGTACCACAGACACAACAGGTTCTCATGGTTTCCACACCCACAAACCCGGAGCTGCCCACACCTTCTTACTTCTGGACTCAACGCAGCTCCTTGCACCTCCAGGTGCAGCCACTCACCAGCTCTCCTCAAACGCAGACATCCCTGCTACCCTACCCCAGTTACCCTCATTGACTAGTTTGTTTTTTAGTTATCAAGATGGTTAGGGAGGCTAGAAAACAGAGTGATGGCTGAATATCCATGTCAGGGAAAATTTTTAAAAAAATTTACGGAGACTAACACTCACATAGACTTTCCCAGTTATGTGACCCCTTTCTGGAAGCCATGAGGGCAAATATTCCGGGGGAAATACTTAAAGGTAGTGAACTAGCAGAGATTAGGAACACTAAAACGACAAAGAAAATGTACTGGGGCACACATTTTAAAGCACTAGATAGGTGGGGGACAGACAGGCGGACAGGGGAGGCGGGGAGATGGGGATCAGGGAGGCAGGGAGTGGAGGCGGGGCAGCGGGTGTAAAAGATCCACCTCCGACTTTAGCGGGCAAGACCCGGATTTCGATCCCCCATTGTACCACAGGGAAAAGGTGTAAAAGGAAGAGGAAAAAAAATTGAAAAAAGAAAGGCAAAGATCCTTTCTTTACCAGTCTCGGGCCCGAAAGCAGACCGTAACATTGGGATAAAGAGGGGAAATTTAGCTTCTAAACTACTCCGCCGCCCCTCACCCCAACTACTTTTCCAGTAACCGCGGTAGTCCCGAGAAGTATCAGCCCGGCCCAGCACCGGCCCAGGCCCCTCCACTGCCTCCCGACGGCTCCACCAGGGGTTAGGCCCCCGGAGAGGCCGTTTGTTACCAATGCCGGTTCCTGGGTCGCGCTGCCAAAGGAGCCGAAGTCAAGCTCGGTTGCCACCCTCTTCCTACTCCCCGCAGAGTCGGGGCCGCCGACAGTTGCAGCCTCTGCCTTCCGCTCACTTGGCAGTTGTGACTGTAGTCGTCCCACAGAAGATAAATCCTTCACCTTAGCGACGGGAACAAGATGGCGACCGCCGAGCCAGAGGCCGAAATAAAGCGTTTGATCCGCTTGGAACCAGGATGCAAGCGAGCCACGCCCACTCATGAATTATGTATGACGCAAACAGCCCTCGGGTGACTCAACTACGGACAAGCAGCGAGAGTGCCACTATCTACTGGTTAGATTCAGTAAAACGGTATTAAATAGCTACTTGCAGCAATAACTCCCAATCAACGTTAAATTAAAGTTATGGCGTATAACCATAAACTATCCAGGACACAAAATTATGAGTAAATCGCAAAGTCCCATCCTTAAAAAAAAAAAAAGACTTGCAACACACCCAATGATTCCTAACTGCGTATAGACTTTTTAAAAGCACATACTTGAAGAATTTAAAACTCCTACTTTGAAGTCAGGATAGCGTAATTTCCACTTCACGTACCTGCTATTATACTTCACTGTACAGCTCTTAACAGCACCCATATGGTTATGATTGGTTATGAAATTTGAAATAATACTTTTAAGGAAATAAAAAATGAAAACCCCGCATATGTAAAATATAGAAGGTTGCTTGCAATGCAGTAAACATCAAATATCGAATTAAATATTTAGGTAAAATTAACATATTATTACCACAATTTACATTGTGCCACAATATTAATTACGAAAGCAGAGATAGCCAGGCACCAGAAATTTCCAACTTCCAGTATTTTAGTCAAAAGGAATAAATGAATTAGTATTTCTGTAATAACATGCAACAATGAGTTTGCCTTCACTCTTCCAACATGTAAAGACAAAGTTCATTTCTCCTTGTGAATGCAGCAAATAACCTTGCCAGATGCCACCAACTTGATAAGAAATAACTGTAAAAATTTTTGGTTGGATAACTAGAAAATCAGAAATGGATAAAGTTCTGAAAACCTAAACAAAAAAAGCAAAAAAATTGGGAACCATATACCTACCAAAATAGAATTAAGAAAGGACACAATATCTAAACTGAACAAAAATACAAAATGAGATTAAACCAGTAATTTCAAATCTTCCCTCTTCAAAAAAAAAGAAAAAGAGTAGAACTCAAAAGTTTTAAAATTCAAGTCCACAAAACATTTAAGGAACAACTAATCCCATTCTTATACAATCCACAAAATCAAAATGCAAAGAACTTGGCCAAACTTTTGTTTTTGAGCCCAGTATTACCATTATAACAAAAGAACAACAAACTACATACACATATTTCTGGTTAATATAGATGCAAATATTTACAAGGAAATACTACTAAACCAAATGTAACAGATATCAAAAATACCATGTACCATTATCAGCTAGAACTAACCAAGATACAAGGATGGGTAAACATTTGAAGACAATAAATGTTACACAAGCAATTGCTAGAATCACAGACAAAAAAAGATAATCGTTTCAATTGATGCAGGGGAAGCATTTGAAAATTTTCAACATTTTTTCACAATAAACTTCATAAAAATTAAGTACAGAAGAAACACACTACAAATTTATAAAGGATGTATCTGGAAAAAAAAAGCTCAACATCATACTAAATCAAGAAACACTGAAAGCATTCCTTAATATCATGAACAACAAAACAATGTCCATGCATACCACTTATACTTATTAAACACCTGGAACTCTTAGCAAGAATAAAGAAAAAGAAAGTAAGAACATTTAAATTAAAGAATGATTTATAACAATCTTTATTTACATATGAACCAATCCTCCACAAGGAAAAACCTAATCACACCCTAAAGAGAAGTTTACAATTTAA
Organism: Aplodontia rufa; assembly: GCA_004027875.1. Classification (NCBI taxonomy): domain Eukaryota; kingdom Metazoa; phylum Chordata; class Mammalia; order Rodentia; family Aplodontiidae; genus Aplodontia; species Aplodontia rufa. The sequence goes on from PVKS010012238.1 coordinate 53,411, forward strand.
ATTCACAAAAGTGTCAGCATACAAAATCAACAAACAAAAAACAGCATTTTATACTAAAACAATGAACTTGGGAAAAAAGAAGTTAAGAAAGCAATCCTATTCACAACAGCTCCAAAAATAATAACATATTAAGGATTACACTTCACATAGGAACTGAAGGATTTCTAAAATGAAAAAATACTATTGAATTATAGAAGACACACACACAAATACTTAAAATAACAATACTTACCCAAAGTGATCCAAAATTTCAATAAACTCTTCATGAATGTAAAAAGAGCAATCCAAAAACTCTCATGAAAACACAAAAAACCAAAACAGACAAAGAGATGTTCTGCCCAAATAAGATATGGAAGGTACTACAATACTACTTCAAAACATTCCATAAAGATAAACATCCTAAAACAGCATACTACTACCATACAAACAAAAAAATTAATGAAAGACAACTCATACACACATTGACAAAGGTTTCAAGAACTGGCAAAACTGAGTCAACATCAGTTCACACACGTGTAATCCAAGTGCCTCAGGAGGGTTAGCCAAGAAATCCCAAATTCAAAGACACACTTACCATTATCAGTTTCTAATACCTGAGTAGAACAGCATTGTGAGTTTGTGTGTGCATATGTATCAAACTTTCTGGATCCATTCATTACATGAGTGACGTCACAATTGGTTCCCTAGTTTAGCTATTCTAAATTGAGCTGCTATGAATATTGATTTTGCTGTGTCTTTGTAAAATACTGACTCTAACTCCTCTGGGAAAATAACCAAAACAGGAATATCCATGGTGGCATACACCTGTCATTCTGGTGCTTCAGGAGGCTTAGCCAAAGCAATCACAAATTCAAAGCCAGTGAAAGCAACTGAGAGAGCCCTTTCTTAAAATATAAAATAAAAAGGGCTGGTTTTGTAGCTTAGAGGTTAAGCACTCTCATACAAAACAAAACCAAAAACACAGGTCAAAATTAGATGTGCAGGTTCAGAAGGATCAAACTACATTCCTTTCTCTCATCATACTCAAAAATCAAC
>PVKS010012239.1:0-54345 GCA_004027875.1 Aplodontia rufa
AGAGTGGCTAGCCTGAGTATCGCTTCCTCAGGATCACTGGTGGCCCACTCTGCGTGTCTTGTGAACCCCGGAGGACTCAGGAGCTGTTTAGTGCTGTTGGCTAAGGATCTCAGGGAAAGGTCCAGATCTTTCTAGAGTTTTGTGATTCTCCGTTACAAGCACTAGAAGGGGACCAGCTTGAGGTGCCCAGGACTCTACCACCTTGGTTACGTGAGGGGCTCAGAGGCTTAACTGAAACCCAGGCTGCCCCATATATTCCAAGCTTCTTGCGGCCGGTTACACTCCGGGGCTAGGGGAGGAAGACTCGCCCCGCCCACAGGGACATGTCACAATGGCGACGGTTCGCTGACTAGATTGTTAGCAATATCTCCCCAGCGCTTTTCTGCAAGTCTAGGCAAAGCAATGAGCAGGCAGTTCGCAGTGGTGCTTGATCATGAAATTCAGATCCTTCCTCCGTTTCAGGTTACGTGCCTTTGCCTGGCGCGGCGTGGCGGCGCGGCACGGCGGCCTCTCTGGGCAGGTCGCCCCGCCCCCCGGCAAGCGCGCCGCAGTTCACCAGACGCGGTGTAAATTGGCTATTGAGTTGAAAGTGTATCTGGGCTTAAATCGGAGTTCATATATATATATGGAGAGCTATCAAAACTGAGAGTTCACAGTGAGCCAGTGCAGAAAGGTCGTCACTGTGTTTCGCAGGCAGGTTGGTTGGTTGCCCCGCCCCCCCTGCGAGCGCGCCTCTGCTACTGCAGCTGCCGAGCTCACAGGACGAGGTGTAAATTAGCTAATGAGCAGAAATATAACTGGCCTTAAAACCGAGTTCATATATATGAAGAGCGGACCAATTAGGGAGTTGGAGGTCAGATTAGGGGATCTGACCAGGGGTAGCTTGGTCCCCCGTGAGGAAGTTCCACTCCCACCGGGTGTGGGGGGGGCCGCGTTTGGCAGCCGCTTCTTCGTTTTGTTTTTTCTTTTGGGTTAATGCTCTTCACTTTTCCTTTGGGGTCAAAGAACTAGCAGGAGGCAATGCCTGCCTGTTCAGGGAAAATCGTCCTACCGTGGGAATCCACGTGCCGACGCGTAGCCTGTGCTGACTCTTGGGAGCTTCACGGGGTCAGTGTCCCTGGGATAACCGCCATCTTCTTTCTCTCCAGGCAGTTAAGGGTGGTCTTGGGCACTGGTGGTCAGGCCCTTGGCACAGCCTCAAGGGTGCCACCAGATCTGCCACCTGGGAGACTGTCCTAAAACACTTCTACCACCCTGAGGGGCACCCAGCTATGCCAATGTCTGATCAGAAACAGGAGGACACACCAAGATCAGGGTTCCAACAGCTAGTATGTCCCCTATGTGTCCTGCCCTTCTACTGCCCCAACTCTGAGCAGGTGTATTTGGGGGAAAGTAGGAGAAGAAGCACAAAATTGGCACAGAAAAAAAAACATGCAGAGAAGAGGATGTTCCTGCAGCTAAAGAGGAAAATAGAGTGGGAATAGGATGTGGTTTCCTGAGGATGCACATGATGATGAGATGGTGTGTACATACATGTAGTAAATGTGTGAGTGCAAAAAATATCATGGCAAGAGTATTTCTCAAAGTGCAGCAAAGCAGCCTCAATCCACCCTCAGCTGCATTTCAGCTGTTAGGAAGGGAGAAAATGCATAGCAGACACAATTTCCTTTTTAAATGAGAAGGACCAAGTCTGCACAACTGCTTACCCCATTGGCCAGAAGCTAAGTGCACACTGCCACCAGGAATGTAGGCTTAAAAATGTAGTCTCTAAATGTTGACACAACACTAGGCAAACACTCAGGAGCTTCCATTGTTAAAAGGAAAGTTAGAGAGCCCAAGAGCAGGTCCCCAAGCCACACAAGCCCCCAGGCCTCAGGTCTCAGGCGTGCAGGCGCACCAAGGACTCTCTCTCAGAGGAACTGACCTGCACAGCCCACTCACTGCACATGGGTCCCCAGGTCACATGGTCCCCTAGACCTCTGGTCCCAAGCCAGTAAGGTGCACAGGAGACCCACTCCTGAACACACTGCCTGGAGGAACCAACCTGAACAGCCCAACCACTGCCCCCAGATCCCAAGGCCACTCAGGACCCCATGTTGTTGGTCCCTGGCCAGCAGGCAGGCCCAGAACAACCACCCCTGAGGATCCTTCCTGGAGGAGCTGCCCTGCCCATCCCAGCGGCGGAGCATGTACCCAGCCACACTGAATGCCAAATCTCTGATCCTGAGCTGGCAGACATGCAGAGGATACCCACCTCTGAGGATCCCACCCAGAAGAACCAACCCACTCAGGCCAGCTGCAGAGCCAGTAACCAAGCTTCTCAGACCCTAGACCTCTGGTCCAGAGTAGGCAGGCACACCCAGGACACCAGCCCCCTAGGAACCTACTCACCTGCCCAGAGGAGCCAACCTGCCCAGCCCATCTGTAGAGCAGATTCCAGATCAATACCGTGGAGCCTAGACCCAAAAGGTGCACCAAAAAGTCTCTCCAGGCAAAAGCAGCTTTCTAGAATAAGGTGGTCATCAGAGGGGTGATGTCTGAACCGACCCTTTGACCTATAAAAAAGAGCCACCTGGAGACCTGCCTGCCTTCATACACCCCAGGGGAATTCAAATCAAAGACTCAGACAAGCTCATCAAAACTGAGGATCCAAACTAGAAAAGGTTTGCCTCAAGCCAGAATTCCCTAACCAAGGAAAACACAGTCAGGGAGTGGGATGAAAACCTAGAAAAAATTATCAAAGATCTGATTGCTAAAAGGAACAATGAATTAAAAGAAGATTTTATGAAAGGACTAAGTGAGGGAACTGAAGAAAATAGAAAATGAAATATGCCATTATCAAAGAAATAGATATACTGCCTACAGTTGTCACCCACATTTCATTCAAGTTATTAATCCATGAAACAGAAGTGAATTAACCCGATGACAAGATTACCACTCTCTTAATCCCTTCTTACCATCTCTGAACATTCCTGCATTGCCTATTTACATGAACTTCTCAGGGGACAGTCATAGATCCAAACCACAACAGTCCTTCCTACAAGCTGCCACACAGGGGACCTGTTCTCCCAAGGCCACGAGAGCCCTTCCAGCTGAGACAGACTAGGTGTTGCTCGTGGCAGAACTGGAAGAAGTTAACTGTGAAACTACAGGTTCAAGGTCAGTACCAACCATCTCACACACCACACACAGCTCCCAAGATTCAGCCCAGAAGCCTCTCCACATGGAGGCTCTGGCTCAGCCCCACCTTGAGCAAGAGGCTGACACAGTGAGAGATCTATACACCCTCCCACCAGCTATCTGACACATTACCATTGTTCTTCGTCTTAATCTGTGACATTAACATGTCCTCCCAACAGGTGTGTTAATCTATTAACCCAGAGTATTTACCCCAAAGAATATGTACATAGTGATCAAGGAATAGCTTCCTGAAGGTTCTGGAAGAAATTCTAGAAGGGACTTTGGAAATTGTCCATCACATACCCAAGAACCAGTAAACCAAGAGTCTGAATTCCAGGCACACTCCCATGGGAGGCAGGAGTGGGCACAATCTTGGAGTCCTAGACCAGGAATGGCCACACTAACCAGGCCCTAGATGGGAAGAACCCAAAAACACTGACTTACTTCCTCTAGTCACTCCCCACCTGCTTGCAGTTTCCATCCAGTAATCCAGTCAAATCCTTATTTCATCAAATGGATTAATCCATTGACAAGATTACAGCTCTTACAATCCCATCTTTTCACCTCTGAACATTGCTAAACACATGGGCATTTCTGGACAATGTTAATAAGTTGAAGTGTACCTCTTCTGCTCACGGTGCAGACCAGGGCTTCCAGCCCCATCTAACCCATAAGGTCCTGGAGCAATTCTACCCACCCACACTTCAGGAATAGTATTGTCCCTATAGGACCTGACATCCTACTGGCCTGGAACCTCTTTAGATGGTGAAATTCCATTTTCCCTGATTGATTTACAAAGATCCCAAACTCACTCCTGCCCACAAAACACAGTAGTATCCAACACATTGTGAGGTCTGAGGTCAGCATTGCCAGGTCACTCTGTAGTCCCAAAAGACTGTCAGCAAGCTCCAGAAAGACCCTGAGAAATCTGTTCATCCCCAGGGTACCCAGACTTCTTGATAAATATTCCAGAATCCTGTGAATTTCCAAGTGATATGTATTAATTAAAGGGAAAAGAAATTGGCAAATTTTCAGAAGTTTTGTAAGAACCTTTCAGTAACCATGAAGTAGACTTTGAGCTGCCAGCTCTGAGTCCCCCAGGTACAGGAGTCATGGAATTCATGTTTTTAATATTATATTCTATCTTTTGTATAAAAGGTGGAAACATAAAATACTGTATGTGCTTATATTTTGCATAAGAAAACTCTAGGAGTATACATAAGAAACCAATAACCATTATTGTGGAGGGGGCAGTTTGGGAACCAGGTGGATGAAAGATAAGGATGGATGGGGAGCTGTAAGTGTATTGCTTATTATAAGAAAAGTTAATATTGGTGAAAAATGTTAATAATAAATCTTTATGTTGGAAAAAGCACATTGAAAATTCTCTGTACAATATACTCCTTTATAAGACAATATATCCAGTTAAAATAAGACTCAGAAGGTAGTGCACCAAAATGTTCACACCCCTGATCTCTGAGGACTGGAATTACATGCTCATTATAATGTTTATTATTTACTCTCTGGGCTTTTATAAGTTTTCTATAATGAACACATGTTGTTCAGTTAGCAACAGAAACCACAGTAAACATGATCTTTTTTTTTAAGTAAGGAATTAATGGCGCAACACAAACTTAATCACAATTACTCCAGAATTTTTAGTTTCAAAACCATTTTCATACATTCAGGATTGTTGGCGACCTCCACATTTGGGCAAAGGACCAATGACTTCTCTCTGATTTTACCTGGAGACTTTATTGGCTTGGATACAAAATAAAAGTGAACTCCCAGGGCTGGAGTGGTGGTTCAGCGGTTACAGCACTTGTCTGAAATGCACGAGTACACAAGTTCAAATCCCAGTACCATGTACACATCAAAGTCTTGGAGCAATGAAAGCCACATGAAAAACTGAATAAAATTGTTAAAAATAAATAAGTAATATAAAAAAAGTGAACTCCTTCTACAGCTAGGATCTACAAAATACCAGAGTAGTATAGGCCAACTCAGAGTGGCCTAGAAATACTTTTACTGTAGTAGAAATGCTTAGAAATTTCGTATGACATAGGATCAAATACTGCAAAACTGATAAAGTGGGACCAATAGTCCAAGTGGTAAGCCCTGGCCAATACCTCAATCAGGGAGGGTAAAGGTGTGTTGAAGTGTGTTCACCAGTGATCGTGGAACCATGTGTTGGACTCAGCAGTCCCAGAGTGCTGGCTGACTGTTGGTGCAGAGTTCATGCAGAGTAGCACTCAGCCCGTTCTTCAAAGAAAAGTCACAAGGCCAATGGCCATGGAGACAAGACCCCAGGGTCCTGGCAGTGTTGACATACCATCTATAGGGTGATTTTTAGATTCTGACTGCCTCCCGAGGCTCTGAGTTGATTTGGCTCCCAATTTTGTTTCATCTTTGTTCCTTGGTGGTAGTCCTATTACAAAGATAGAAACTATGTCTGTCCTCCGTCTGCCCAGCACTGGCCCAGGGCTTCGCCAAGAGTAGGTTGTCAGTAAGTGAATGAACTTTACTTTTGTTTTCTTCCTTGCTCTGCATTGAATGGAGGGTGGTAGAATTCTTTCTCATCATAATTCCAAACCCTCCCCTGGCAAAAGCTAGGACCTGGTGGTAATACAGTTCTTCCCATGTGCTGGCTTGTGGCACAGATGATTGCCAGCCCTAGGGTTTGCCAATAGTAAGGAAGGTGGAGCATAATCTTCCTAAGGGCAGTTCTCAACCACAAGTATATGACCATCTGGGCTGGCACAGTCCCGGACACTGCTTCTCTCCTTGACCTTGGGGATGACAACCCAGCTCTCAAGAATTGGGAGAGTTTGGGGACATAATATATTTTCTCTTTAAAAATCGTGAAGGTGGCCAGGGTGCTTGCTGAGCTTGCACAAGGACCTGGGCTCAATCCCTAGCCCTGCAAAATAAGAAAAAATATTAAAAATAAAAAATAAAAAGAGACTGAAAATTTGATTTGTTTCACAGCAGTATATGTCATGCTTATTGAATTGTCAAAAATAAGGTTAAGTTGTGTGGCTTCTGAAACCTAATGGTGTAAATAATGTAGCAGTGCAGTATATAGTTGGCCCTCGTGTCTGTCATTTCCACATCTTCAACCAAGTGAAAATCCGAAATATTTGGGAAAATATTGCATCTGAACTGAACTGGTACAGTCTTTTTCCCATTGATGCCATTCCTTACACGAAACAGTATAACAACTGTTTGCATAGTATTTACATTTTATTAGGTGTTATAAGTCATCTAGAAACTATTTAAAGTACTTGGGAGGCCAGGCATGGTGGCCTATACCTGTGATCCCAGTGACTTGGGAGCTTGAGGGCGGGGGATTTCAAGTTTGAGTACCACCTCAGCAACTTACTGAAACCCTGTCTCAAAATAAAAAATAAAAAAATATGGGGATGTAGCTTACTGACAGAGCAGTAGGGCACCCCTGGGTTCAGACTCTGGTACCACAAAATAAAATTGAAGTACATAGACTATCTGCAAATACACCATTTTATCAAAGCATTCACAGATTTGGGTCTCTGTAGAGTGTCCTGGAACCAAGCCCTTGCAGATACCAAGTGATAACTGTACAAAGCATGGCTTCTTTTGTTGTTCTGTCTGGCCCAGTAGATCATCTGATCTCAGCAGCTGAGTGTGAAGGAGCAGGCAACAGGAACGGAATGGAAGGATGAAAGAGTGGAGTTCTAGACCCAACTCAGCCAGGACTTGAGAGACCACAGCCAGTGCTCACAAGGAAAACACATTTCGGGTTCATGGACCTGTAAGGACACACGCCCAGGGGAACCCTTAAGAAGCCTCTGAACTCTTGGAAACTAGATGTGTAATTTTGTGGGTCCTTGTTTCTGGGGAGAAGGTTCATGGTTTTCAACATATTTTCAGACACCGTCTGCTCCTGAGTCTGGGAGCCCTGCAGTGGATGCTGTCTGAAATCTCTGTTTAATACTTTCAACCTCTGGCTCAGCATCCCTCCATGAAGTGCCTCTGGTGAAGTACTCTGTGCATAACTGGTGGCCCATGGAGGAAAAACACCCTCTGGAGCTGAGATGGGAAGATGGGCTTCAGATGGTTGGGAGTGGTTGGAGACAGATTCTCGGTGTGGCAGGAATTCAAAGAGGGAGACCCTGAGGGCTGAAGATCACATTTAAAAAACAAAACTACATTGAGTTGTCCTTATTGAAGGTAAACAACATCAGGCTTTGGGAAACCTATAGACAGCAAAAAGGTTAATATAGTGATGCAAATTAACATACCCATCACCCATATAGTTATCCACTTTTTTTGTGACAAAAGAAGGTAAAATCTATTCGTTTAGCAGGAGTCCCAGATACAGTACAATGTTAGTAACTACAGTCTTCTTGTGGTACCTTAAATCATTGCCCTGTTCCTCCTACATATCTGCTATTTTGTTACCTCTATCCTATATCTCCCCATTTTTTCTACCCTGGACCTTGTCCTGATGACCACCATTTTATCTCCAGATATCTGTCTCTTTTTCTTTTCAAGATCACATTTTCACATGCAGTCAAGCAGTATTCATCTTTTTGTTCCTGGCTTATGTTGCTTAGCATAATATGCCCTGCATATTATGTTTCATCCATCATAAAGCAAATGACAGAACTTCCTTCTTTTTTAAGGTTGAATAATATTCCATTTTGTGTGTCAAAATTTCTTTACCCATTCATCTGTTGATTCTGCTGCCTGAGATATTCATGGTAATAAGACAAAAAATACATAGTCCTAAAAGTAGTCTGGGTAGAACTCAGGGAAGAGTGCTTTCCCAGCATGTCTGAGACCCTAGGTTCAACCCCCCAGCACCACAAACACCAAAAATGGTAGCAACTAAGCTATAGGATTCATTTTTGTCTCCTTTGAATAATTTACAGTGACTGCCCTACTGTTTTGCAAGCTATGATAAATATTCACGAACTACAATAGCAAAGAATATCACTTAGTAGTAAGCAACCCTCTCATGGGAAAGTTCTCAATGTCATCTGCCCTAGGAGAATCCTTGGGCTATGCCACCCATAGGCTCCCAAACTATTTTTTGGAGATGTTAGAAAAAAGCTATAACTCTTATTTATATATGTTTTAAGCTGAAGATAGAAGACATACATTAAGCTTCCCTAATGTTTAATATGGGAATAACTGTAGCATGTATGTATAATTTAAAAATGCATATATCTGGGGTATGCATGTGGTACGGTTTGGATCTTGAATGTCCCTCAAAGGTCTGTGTTGAAAACTTGGTCCCCAGCCTGTGCTGCTATTGGGAGGTGGCAGAACCTTTAGGAGGTGGGGCCTAATGGAAGGAAGAGAGGACAATGGCAATGTGACTTTGAAAGGGATATTGGGACCCAGTGCCCCACCCCTGCTTCCCAACTGCCATGAGGTGAGTATGATCAGCTATCTCACCACAGGCCCAAAAGTAATGGGCCAACCAACCTGGAACTGAAACCTTTGAAACCATGAGCCAAAACAAATCTGTCTTCTTTTTAAGTTGATTCTCTCGGGTATTCTGTCACAGTGAAGGAAAACTGACTAACACAGTTCTATTTTTTTTTTTTACTGATGAAGCCGTCAAGATGGAGAGTGCTGTTCTCATCATCGGAGCCTCCAAAGTCCAGAGTCCTGGTTAGCACTGGATGATCCCATGATAGCTATGGTTCTCAAAGTGGGGCTCCTGGACCAGCAGCAACCTAGAAACTTCTCAGAAATGTACGTTCTCAGGCTTATAGCAGAGACCCATAGAATCAAAAAACCTTGGGAGTGGAGCCAAGGAATATGTGTTCACAAGGCCTCCAGGGGACACTATGTCTCTCGCAATGAGAACTTCTGCTCTACAGCATGCCCAAAGCCAAGTTCAAGTACACGTGGTACTGCTCAACCAGGCAAGTGCACCAGGGTGAACGATGTGACCAGCACACATCCAGTTCATATCGAAGTCACTGCCCTCTGGAAGTTGGTGACTAGGCCCACAGTGATGTGAATATGGTATGGCATGTGAGTTACTAAAGCTCTCCAACAGCATTCAGACTGGGCCAACAAATTCTTAGATCTTTCTTCCCTGCACAGGATGGGCCTGTGTCTTTCTGCTTGAATCTTCAGTTTGATATTTCTCAGAGCAAGAGCACTTTCCTCTGGTTCCTGATTCTGAACCTAGACCCCTGCCACTCTGTCATGGGTTTCACTGATGACAAGATATTTGTCTTTTGTGGTGCTGGTGATTGAACCCAGGGCTTTGGACATGCTAAACAAGTGCTGTACCACTGAGCCCCAGCCCCGGACCCCCACTGATGGCAATATTTATCAGTTTAGATTGGTTAAATTTAGGTTCAAGTGCACCAAACGACAATAGCTTACACAAGATAGACATTTCTGTTTTGCGTAAAGGAAGAACAAAGATAGGCATCTCTTGGCTGAGAAGTTCAAAGAATTAGGGACCTACCTGTCTGATTGTCCCATATTCTTTGCACATCATATAATGGGCCAGAACGGTTGCTTAATCTCCAACCATCACATCTGTGTTCCAGGTACCAGAAAGGAGTCAAAGAAGAAAAACAAGCTTTCCAAAAATGTTCTCTGGAAGTCTGATAAAATACTTCTTTTTACTTGACATTGGCCAAAATGGGTCACCTGGCCATACCTACCTTAATATGCGTGAGAGGTACTCAAGGTCACCAAAAAAGATGGAAATCGTGGAACTCCAGTCAAGACTGCACAAGAATGCCAGTGACACTCTGTGAAATATTTAATTTTTATAGTTTATAATTCAGCTGAGACAGTTTATAGTTCAGCAAGCAAAAATACATTTAATCAAACATTTGTAATGAGTACTTCATTTATGATAAAATATCCAACTTATATGATGTTGTTATCTTCCCACTCCAGCTGTCTTGTCCTGCATCCTTAACTGGAACATGAGCTCCCCCATCTTCACACGAAACTTAGACGGCAGGCATTCCTGCTATGGTCTGGTGTTTCAGGCTCTCCTGAGCAGTTTTGTCCTAAAACTTCATGCTCAGCACCTCATTTTGAACTGTCCTACAATGAAAGGAGGCAAGAGTGGATGTGAGGACAGGCAACTGCCATCTTGCAATGAGAACCCAGCCCCTGCTCTTCCTTGGCATTGTGCTTGGTTTCCTGTTCTTGGGTTGCCCTCAGGCCAACTGCCTTCTCAAACCTCCCCTTCCTAGAGCTGCTGGCATCTTCCCTGGGCCCTAGGGCCAGTCCTGGGAATTGCAATAGGTCTAGGTCAAAGTCTTCTTCAATCAGACTCGAGCTAGGAAGGAAGGAACCAGGTCAGAGCCAGGGAGCCAGGACTGGGGATCGAGGGCAGCACTCCATGTTGGCTCCTTGAGAGCCGGGTGACCTCAACCTGCCCTCATTAGCCTTCAGACCACCATTATACCTGCCCAGAAGCAGAAGTGTACCAGAGCAGCTTCCAGCCCTGCAGCGGACAGTGCAGTGACCTGTGCATGGGTGGATGGTGTCATCCCAGAGATTTCCCATGCATGTTTGACTACGGTCCCCACTCTGTCAGCTGCCACTTCCCACGTGTTCCACATGCCCAGAGTTAGTCACATTGCTCAAACTTGAGCGTATATTCCTTGTTGACCCTGGACCTTGTACCTACATCTAGGGTAGGACCCAGGAATCTGCATTGTAAAAAACACTCTCAGACCTCGTGGTTATAAAACAGGATGTCTGTGTGATTTTCTTCTCATGTTACTCCCACAAATCTCTTCACAGGTCAGTGCTGCCAGCACCCAGACTGGAGTCTGAGTCTCCCAGCCGACAGGGTGCTTGATGACTGAGTTGCTCTCGACCTCTGCTCACCGAGTTGCTGACTTGACCCTCGTTAGCCTCTGCTGACTTAATAAAGCCCATAAAAACATTTAACATCCTCCACTATCAATTAGTTGTGAAGCACTCCCAAGAATATGTTCACATGATGCCTAGGGCTTCCCTGGGTGTCCCCAGAAGATGTCAATAATCGGGTCAAAGAGCCTTGATAATTGCATACCACATCCCAAACTTCTCTTCATTAGCAAGCCTAATGCAAAGCAAGACACCACTGGGAGCAAATTAATGAGCAATTCTAATTAAAAGACCCACTCACTAATAAACATGCTATAGCATGCACTCCTCAGAGGGTACTCTCCCCTGTGCACGGGTGGTCCCCTGACTGCTCCAGAATCACTGGCATAGAGAGGCAGCACCACTTACTCAAAACCAGTAAACCCTCCTGTCTATTCACCCAGAGGCCTTCAGGAAGGGCCTGACTAGAGAAAAGCTTCGATTTTTCCCCCATCTCATTCTATTTGACATTTTAAATTTTATGAATGTAAGATTCACATAAAATAGGAGACAGAAAAGAGTTGATGTGAATTAATATGTTATTGCCAGCTGATGAAACTTTTAAGAAAAAATTCCCCCAAGCCTTCTTCTCCCCAAAGGGCTAACAAGAATCCTCAAGACCTTCACATAATATCCAGCAAGGGCTTGCTTCCTGATATGCAGAGAAACAAGTACTACGGCATCATCTTTCACAGAAAGGAAGAGCTTTATTTTAGGCCAAACAACAAGGTGACAGGAGATAGCCCAATCAAGCCAGTAGTGGAGGAACTTAGGTGAGTTAGAGGAAGGAGAAATGAGGGCTGATTGGCTATCCCCAGGAGTCTTGGTGAATCGGTCCACACCCAGTACATGAGTGCACATGGGTTGTGCAGCTGTTGAGATGACCCCTTGCTTCTCATCAGGGACCAGGAGGCCCTGTTCTCAATCCCCAGGTCCTGCTGACTGTAGGCTTTTGGTCCACCAGACTTTAATAGTCTTTTTAGGTCAGGCCCTAGGAATTTTTAGGAGCAGGGAAGTTGCCATCCTATAGCCTGGTTTCACCCCACTGCCACCCCTTTTTATATTTGGGTATAGCAAGAGAATTTGTTCTAGGAAACAAGATGTGCAGTTTGAATATGAGATGTGCCCCCAAATCTCCTAGATTAATGCAGAAATATTCAGATTGTAAGAGCTGTAACATAATCAATCCATCCTCATTTGAATGAACTAACTGGGTGGTAACTGTAGGTAGGTGGGACATGGCTGGAGAAGGTGGGTCAGTAGGTGTGTGCCCAGAAGCGTTCATCTTCCCTGTGGCCCCTTCCTCCCTCCCTCTCTCTGCACTTTCTGGGCATCATTAACAAAGCAACTGTCTTCCACCACACCCTTCCATCATGATATTCTGCCTCACCTCAGGCCGAGTGATGGAGTCAGTCAATAATGGACTGAACCTTTGAAACCGTGAGCCCCAAATACATTTCTCCTCAAGTCATTCTGGTAACACATTTTTGTCAGTGATGAAAAGCTGACTAACACTCAATATTTTCATAGAATGAAAACCTTCCCTCTGGAAGATGAAACACTCATGGGTCTACCACCACATCAGAAGGCTTTGGCCTGGTTTGTTTTGCTGAGTTAAGGCATTGAGTGTGTGAGGTTTTAGACACAGGAAGAAAAATGAACAGAAGGGCCAAATAATGACCAAAGTCTCTCTAGCCCTGGCTTCCCTTATTATTTTGGCCCCAGACCTTTACAATCAAAATGTTCTAAACAATGACTACCAGTCTACCCTTAATGGTAAGAGGTGAGGGGAGCTATTACCCTGAGTATTAGTTGTCTGTCTCTCTAACAGACTGCCTGAGATAATTACCTCATAAAGAGAAAAGGTTAATTTTGGCTCACGGTTTTAGAGGTCCTGGTCCACATTTGGTTGGAAACATTACTTTGAGACCATGGAGAAACAGCCCATCATGGCAGAAGAACATAGCAGAGCAAAACTATCCCCCTCTTTACGAGCCAAGGATCAAAGAGCATGAGGAAGGAGCCAATATTCCCACTATCCTTTTCAACAGTCCAATGACCTAAGGATCTCCCACTCAACAGGTTCCACCTCCTCCCAATAGCACACACTGGAGCCAAGCCTTTAAAACATGGGCCTTTGAAGGACACTTGATATGCAAACTGTAGCACCTGTATTAAAAAAAATTAGACCAGTTCTATTTAACAAAGTTTACTGGAGGAAGAAAAGGTCTCTAGAATTCCAGACCACAGATGACTCTCAATGTCCCCCTCTTGCAACCCAAGGTGAGTTGCTTTTTTAAAAAGAGACACAAGAAGTAACATACAGAATCAACTGATGGATGCAGGCTGACATTTGCCTTATTTGGCATAACTTGGCAATCTTCAACCTGAGATTGCCTGAGGGGTTGGCTGCTAGGATTGGCTGAGACTCAGTTGCTTAACTACCAGTCTTAGATTATGTTACAATGTTCTTAAACATTGAGCTAGGTTGTAGTTCACTACATATGAAGGCCCTTTTTGGCTAAACTCAAGCATGGAGGCTGATAAAGGCCAGCCTGTCACCCTGCATGCTTTGTACCTCCTGCCCTCAGAATTGAGCATGTCTACTAGCTAGGTGTAGTCACTTCCCCTGTGTCTATGCCTGTGCCCACTGTTGGGCCCCTAAATGACAAAGTGGCTCACAAAGGATAGACCCAGGCCAGAGGTCATTCAGAAGGTCCTACAAGGGAATTCATTAAAACTTACGATTCAGCAGCTCCACCTCTCCTCCCCTGGGGAGAAAACAGGGGATGTGTACCATCCCAGGACCTCTCTGTGGAAGCCCTTGAGACACTTGTTGGTGCATTGTGCCCACTTCCCTCTTAGCAGCACCCCTAACTCTTCCTCTGCTGTACCTTCACATCCAGACACTCCAGTTGAGGTTGGGACAGTGGAAGACCCTGCCTTTGAGAACTGCCCCTAAACCCTTAAATTGCAATCAAGATAAATTCTTAAGCTATGATCAAGATCTACTTCTTATTTAAGGGCAATCATAAAACATGAGAATAAATATTTCAGAGGATGAATTGAATTGTATGTATTAAAATGAATACATTCAACTCTGCATTTCCAATACACTATCTTTCCATACATGTTCCAACCATGTACACCCATCTGTTGCTACCTTCAAGAGATTGGTTCCAGGATCCCACTTGGACACCAAAATCCATGGATGCTTAAATCCCTTGTTTAAAATGGTATAGTATTTTATATAATCTATACATATCCTCCTTTATTCTTTAAATTATCTCTAGATTACTTAAAATACTTAATATAGTATAAATGCTATGCAAGTAGTTGTTGTGCTATATTATTTAGAGAATAATGGCCCCAAAAAAATTATGGCGATTTTTCTTTCAACTTTTTTTCTATCCCAGATTTGTTGAACCCTCAAGATATGGGACCCACAGGATATGGAAGATCGACTGCTTATGTGTTTATACAAATGAACTGACCATTGCTTGTACTCTTGACTTGCAAACCAGCAGTCTCCCACAGATGAGCTTGAGGCATTCTGACACATGGATGAGAAGATACCACTGGACGCTGGATTTCCTGAGCCACATCTCAGATGCTTATCTGGAGTCAAGGCAGGCAGACCAGGCAGGAAGGGCAGGGCCCAGGGAAAGACCGGGAACACTGAATGCACATAGCCACAAATGTGCTGAGAACTTGGACCATGCGGCTGATGCCCCACAGCTACGCACACCAAGTGCACAAGGCTCTGCCAAGTAACTCTAACATGAAGAACATTCCAGGCCACCACTAAAGCCTGCTCCCCCGAGCCTCTTAATCCAGGAGTGTGGTGGATGCTGTTGAATTGTGAAGGAAGCTGGACCCACACCTCCCTTCAGTTCCCTGGGGCTGAAGAACTAAGAGAAAGAGAAAGGAAAACACAGAGGTCTCCAAGTAACCAAAACTGATGCTTCTGTTCTCAGCCTGTCTTTGGGCAGTAGGGGAATGGGGATGAGAAACCACCCCAGCTCCTGGAAGCTTCATTTGCCAAATTCTCTATATGTGTGCTTTTATAGTAAAATGTTTGAGGAAAGGAAGTTATAAGGAATACAAAGTTTTCCCTGAAGGATGAAAACATCTGTTCTGTTCTACTCTTTGACTGAGGAGGACAAACCATCACTCAGCCATAGGCTCGAAGGGCCCTGGTTCCACTTGACTTACCAGCCTAAAGAAACTCCAAACTGAGTATATTTGCCACACCAAACACCTGTCCAACAAAAAGTCTCTTATGTTACATATACTTACAGAACAATTTATATGTGAAACATGACCACAGAAATCCTAGAATTCCTGTGTTTACATAATATGGCAAGTGGTTCTTCAAGAGGGCCCTTCCTTCCAGGGAACACAGGTGTCCTCTATAACAAAATATAAGAAGATTATTTGATTCAGCTTTCTGTTATTCTGACATAATACCTGAGATATTCACACTTTTGGGGAGGAACGATTTATTTGGATTTATGGTTTCTGAAGTTTCAGTCTATGGTTGCTTGGGCCCTTCACTTTGGGCCTGTAGTGGCACAGTGCATTATGGCAAGAGCACAGGATGGAAGAGGTAAGTTCACTGGTAGCCATGAAGCAAAAGAGAAAGTGGAAGGGGAGGAGTCCCAATATCCTCTTCCCAAGCATGCCACTGGTGTCTTAACTTCCTGCCATTAGGCCACATCTCTTAAAGATTTTATCACCTCCCAATAGGGCCATGGGCTAGGGACCAGGCCTTCAACACATGGGTTTTTGAGGGATATTCAATATCTAAACTATTAGGAGGTTGACTTGAAAGGAGGGACCTGGAATCCTCTCCTTCTCCCCTCCCTGCAGGTGCCTCCATCATCACCAAGGTGAAACTCCCAGTAAAAGGGAAGCCTCTGTCCTGCACCATCCAGGGACATGTGTTCATCTACTCTTTGTCTCATGGACCCGATGCTAAACATGGAGCCTGGTCCCTATATAGTCCATCACCTTGGTCATAGCAGACTGACTCCAGAGGTCCCTGTAAGAAATAGAGGACCTTGAATCACTGAAGGCCACACTGGACCAAGGTTTTACTGAGCAGAAGTGCTGCCCTTCTTTCACAAGGCCCCAAAGGCCTCACTGTTCCTCACAGTTACCTCTCATCCATACTCTCACTCCCCAAGCATTTGTCTAGAATAATAAGTTACTTTTATGTGACACCAGGACAAGAATACATCTTCTTTTATAGCTTCAGTATATTAGTCAAAATCAACACAGATCACATACATTTGCATTTTTCATAACAAAGCCAACAACTAAAATATGGGCTCTTGGTTTTAAATTAGGGGCTTTGCTGACTACTGGGGGATTAAATCAAGGCTTGAATCTACAGGCACAGAGCCCTGGAGACCCATGGAGGAGGGCTGCAAGGGAACACTTCTCTCTCTTCCCAAGATGGAAAATGCCTCTTGGTGCATATATTTTCTGATATGCTATTCCACTGGCATCTTCTCCAGCATCTCAGGGAGCTTGTTACTGTGTAGCCAATGAAGAAAGATTGCTTTTCCAGCCTGGGTCAGACTTTCCATGAATTCAGCATGGGGAGGCCTAATTATGTCATTTGATGAATGCCTGAGCTTAGCTAGTCTGCAGATGCAGAATTGTAACTCAGCAACACCAAGACCAGAAGTGTAGGCTCTCTGGGACCTAGGCCTGGCCCCATGGCTACACTCCTGAAGGAACATCAGAGGGAGATTGCACCTGTTCCCCCTGACAGAGCTGCAGGGAGCACCTGCCCGAACAGGGTCACTCTGGCTCCATCATGGACTTGCCTGAAGTCACAACAAGCAGGCAATAGCCACAGAAGAAAAAATGGAAGGTTTACTAATCAGCTTACTTATCTGCAAATGCGACTAAGATAGAAATTCACTTATTGTTTATTGAGCACCTACTGTGTTCACTGTTCTAATAGCTGGGGAATTAACAGTTAAAGAAAGATGGGATCATTTTTAAGTCTACATCTCCATACTCTCTCCCAGAGACAACAGACTTACCCTACCCTTTTGAAAGCACTTCTGGGATGATCTATAGATTGAGAAGTGGTATCATTATTATTCAGTTCAGGATAATTTGAAAGTGAAAACAACTGCTATTAGTCAAAACTCCTGGACAGTGGGCTGTCTTGAGCAAGTCAATGTTGGTCAGTTCCATCACAGGGTTTATGCACGTGTGAGCATGTGTGTGTGCATGCACACGCGTATCTGCATGTATCACAGGGTTTTAGAAGGCCCTTCACATCCCCCAAAACTCTCTACTCCTTTTCTGCATGATTTCATCATGGTTCAAGAGTTTTAATCCCACAGTTTGATATAAGGCTTATAGCATCTGAAAGCTGTCAGATTCAAAGCAGAGTCACCTACGTCAAACCTTGACGGCTAGAGACAGGGTAGGCCAGGGAGGGCTCTCAGCTCAATTTGCCAAATAACAAAGGCAGTCATAAGGACAATAAGCAGCAAAAGGATTGTTAACCACTTATGCATGAACACTTGCTTAACTCGCACTGTCTTGCAAGCCCAATCCAATGAAGGCTAATTTTGTTTAACGGATGGTGAAACTGCCAACTAAGACCAATGACAAGCTTTATATACTAACTGCTGCTGCTCGACATCCAAGCTTCCCAGCTCCCACCAGCACCAAAAGTGTCATGAACTTTCTTTCAAAATAACTCGCAGAGATTCCTCTGTCCTAATAAAACTGCAGATACACCAGACAAACCAGAGGCCATCATGGCCTTTGCTTATATTTTTCAGACTGAAATTCTATTCTCTGTTTATTCCCAAATAAAAGTTGCTTCATAGAAGACTCATCTTTAAATTTTTGTTTGACTTTGACAAATGTATATGCTCCTGGGAGAGGTCAGAAATGATCAAAATTCATGCCCATGGATTAAGTTTTGATTGGCAGGGTCAAGGGTCAAATGATGAGAAAGGGATGGGGCCAGTCAGAGAGAAAAGCTACAGAAACATGAACAGGGATCTAAAGACAAACCCCAGCCCCTTCACACTTCAGTGCATCAACATATATGAGGAGGTCCCCATCTTACCTCCTGTTATGATTTCCAGTTCCTGCAAAATAATTAGATTATGTTATAATAATTAGATTATGTTAAAATAATTAGATTAGGTTATAACCTAATCAATTGATTACTCCATTAGATAGATCTATAATTTGAAAAGGTGGTAACTATAGGCAGACTCCTTCCTCCTCTCTCTTTCTGTTTCCCTGCTACCATGAGCTGAGCAGCTTTCCTCCACTGAGGTGTTCTGCCTCACCTCAGGCCCACAGCAAAGGAGTTGACTAACCATGGACTGAGACCTCTGAAACCATGAACACCAATTAAACTTTTCCTCCTCTAGGTTTTCCTGGTCAGGGTTCACAGAGACAAAAAGCTGACTAACAACCTTCCCAAAGTTCTTGGCTCTCAAGTTAGTTCAACCTGGCCAATCAAACATGAGCACATACTGGCATCTAAGCACAGGAGACCTCATTCCCTGTAAGCCATGCAGGCTGGGGACACCTGGCACTCTCTCTGATCCCTGGGTGATCCTCTGAATCTGAAATCCAGCAGAAGCAGACAGGGCCATCCGTGAAAGGATGCTTCTTCTACACCGTGATGTGTGTTAACCTGTGCAATCTTGGAAAGGTAGAAATGCCTATAAAGAAATAAGCTGCACAATAGTTGTGAGTGGGTAATTGGTTTCAATTACATTGGGAGGAAAAGCTGAGTGTAGCAATAACCTTTTAGAGCTAAGAACTCCCAGGCTGACCACGCTCTGTCCTATTGGCTAAAGTATGGATGTCCTGAAGGAGACAGATGACAAGGAATCGAGCTCAAATAAAAGAAGAGCAGTTAGAAAGAACTCCAGAACCCACCATCTCAGGAAAGGAATGCTGATGCTTTCATTGTTATCTTCATCATCATCATCATCATGTTTATTCATACTAAGAGTCTGCATTTATAGAGAAGAGTCACATCACAGAAAAACATTGGCAAGTCGCACTGCAATCTTTCTCATGAGATTTTTAAAAATTTTACTGGTGCCAGTACATAATAGTGGAATTCATTGTTACATATTCATACATGAACACAACATAATTTGGTCAATTCTAATCCCCAGTTCCTCCTCCTTCCTTCTTATTCTTCCTCCCTTTCCTCTGCTCTACTGGTCTCCCTTCTATTTTTATGAGATGCCCCCTTTTTTTCCTGTTTTTTTTTCTCTCTACTTTCCACATGTGAAAGAATCCATATGACCCTTGGCTTTCTGAGTCTGGATTATTTTGCTTAACATGATGCTCTCAAACTCATCCATTTTTGTGCAAATGATATAATTTTGCCCTTTATGGTTGAGTAAAACTCTGTTGTGTATATATACTACATTTTTTTAAAATTCATTCATCCACTGATGGATACTTAGGCTGGGTCCATAACTTGGATATTATGAATTTTATGGCTATAAATATGGGTATACATGTATGGCTATAGTATGCTGACTTTAATTATTTAGGATAAATACTGAGGAATGGTAGAGCTGGGTCATATGGTAGTTCCATCATCATCACTATTATTATCCCTTCTGCATGTGCCTCACCAATGGTCAGAGACTATTTAGGGTGACACACCCAGTGATTCATTCAGAGGGAATATGAAGGCCTGGCCATTTATACTCAAATCAAGACAACTCTGAGGGATTAGTCCAGCTCCAGAGCACCATCACTAGACCTACACCACAGTTCTGCACATATCTCTCCATTTTCATGGTTGTGGACCCCTAGAGCACTGCTTAGGAAAATCCTTCATGCCAGAGTCCACTTCCCAGGGGGTCCTAACCTACAGCAGAAGGAACTCAATAAGTATTGGTTGAATTGGTGTGTGTGTGTGTGTGTGTGTGTGTGTGTGTGTGTATGTGGATACCTGAGTCTGTGAGGACAAGTGTGCATATATCCATACAGTATGCAAATACTGCTGTGTGTGTACAATGCATGTGTATGGGCATGTCCACATATGTATGTGTGTCCATGTGAGTATGTGTGCTGTCACATCTCATTGTCTGGAAAAGTCTGGCGCCCCTACGAAAGGACCTGGCAAATACCTCACTAGCATAAGAACTTCCCTGTATAATTTATCCCATGACTGTAGAAATAAATTTAAAGATTTAAAGTATGAAGAAATCCCCCACCTCCCAGGAAGCAACCATCACAGTAAACCTTCAAAATCTTACAACTTGTGTCAAAATGCCTAATTCCCACAGCAGCTGGCCTGACCTCAGAGAAGGCAGTCTCACAGCACATTTCTGGCTTGAAATTGATGTGAAGATTGGTCAGAGAACATCATTGCATCCTTCTCTCGGTATTTCCTTTACTTTTTATCAAGAAGCAAAAACACTTCCCAAAAGTATACTTTCAAACTCATCAGTCAGAAATAAATCTCCTCCAGCTTTGAGGAATGCTGGCAATATAAATATTCCAGAAGATACAGTGACACAGGTCTGGGGGCTCAGCTATGTTCACCCCTCTAAAGCCAAACAGCTTGTTCCATGACTCAAAAGTGGGATTTCGGGGCTGGAATGGTGGCTCGGTGGTTGCGGTGCTTGCCTGGCATGCATGAGGACACAGGTTCAAGCCCCAGCATCACATACACGGTGAAATGCCAGAGCAACAAGGGCAACATGAACTTGAGGAAGAGAAGGAAGAGAGTAGATATACCATTTTTGAGATTACAATAAAGCATTTGCTTAATTTGTTAGAAAGCAAAATGATATGAACATTATGCTTATCGTACTATCTATTTCCATGCCTTCCAGATTGTCCTGTGTATCTAATCGTGTTGTATTGTGGGATTTTTGAGTTTGCTTTTATGGGGAGGGGGTGTTTTGTTTGAGGATTAAGTTATTCTCTATGCTATAACCAGGACCCAACCCAGAACGAAATGGCTGGAGAAATGAACCTCTCTCTTTCTGCAAATGACAAATTTTGCTCCTGTCCCTGGCATATCCATTTGACTGGAAAACATCTCCTCCTAGGGTATAGGATTACAGGCTGAGCAGCAGATGCCTGGGACAGGGATGTGGATTCCTCATTGAAGCCAGCCCAGCGGCGCCTCCTGCTGGAGGAGGCTGCTAGGCGTCTTCTGTCTGGGATTTCAAGTCATTGGTTGCTTCTGGGCCCAACAGGAGCTTGAATGTAAAAAGCCTGAGTTGGAAATAGGTTCCTGGAAAGTTGGATATGACATAATTGGGTGAAAATAGTAGTTTAAAGAGAAGAAAAAGAAGCCTCTGACTAATATCACAGTGGTAATAGGATTTTTATTTTCACGGAAAGTTTGAAAGTTAAGCCTGTCAAAGGACAAAATTGGATAATACTTTAAAGATTTCACTGGCTTTTCCCCCCTAGAATCAGGGGATGCTTCACTCCCTAAAATAAAATAAGTGTTCTGATGAGCAGAACAGAAGATTTTGATTTTATAGACAGAAAAAAGCTAAGGAAATCAGAAACAGAAAAAGATTTGTCATATCAAGGTTCTTTCCTTGTAAAGAGGGGATAGAGAAACAAAACAAAAGGAAAATAGCTGATCATTAAGTTATTTTGGTCCCTTCTTTTGCGTAAGGATTAAGGTGGAGGGAACCTCATTATCATGCAGATTGAAACTGGCCTGATTGGCAAAGTTAGCGCTCTAATCCTGATGTCTGGGAAAGGCAGATTGAACAACTTAGTTTCAGCTTGGTGATGTGAACCGTGGCACAAGTGACTCCATTTTATTTCAGCCTGAACTTTTGGGACCTGAGACAGACAAAACAACAGCTCCTATAATTTTTATGTAACAAATACATATCGTGCCATTTTCTTAGCAGATCACCAGAAGGAAAACTTCTTCTGTGAGTCGAGCTATCTGAGAACATAGAATTGTTCAATCGAATCCATCATAAATGGCTAATCAGGCCACAGAGTGGGCTCCACTTGGATTTGGCACATGAGCTGGTCCCAGGCAAGAGACCCTGGTTGCGGAGATCTGCATAAGCAGCAGGTGGAAAGGCAGGAACAGCCAGCAGCTACAGCACTGAGCTCTGATAACGCACCAGGCAGCACGCAGCCTGTACGGCACTTCTCAAAAGCTTCTGTGGGGCTCTCTCATCGTCATTTCAGAGACAGGAAACTGAGCAATAAGAGTTTAAGTAACCTTGCCAGGTATCACCCTGCAAGCAGGGAGTTGGGAGTTGGATCAACCTGCTCTGTTCTGAAAATTATTCTAATGGGATGTGTCTAAGGTTGATTCTGGTTGGGCAGTTAGTAAAAGAACAGACTGTGTGACAGAGGGGGGCTGGGATGATGCTATTTGGAAGACACACTCCTCAGGGGGTCCAAGGCAGGGCTCTGGAGTGGGTGTGAGTGGAGATACCTAAGCTCGTCACAGTTTGGGAAGCCTGAGCTGGAGGTTGTCCACACAGCCACGGAAGGACCATGGGATGACTGGGAGTGTGTGTGTGGTGGTGGTGGTGGGGTCTGTGCCAGTGTTGTCCATGAGAACAGGAAGAACTCAGGAAGGATGGTGAGGAAAGAGTGGTCCCAGCAAAGCAGACAAGCCAGGACTTGCACATGAGGGAGACAGAAAGATCGGAAGATGCTGACTCCACCTCTGACCTGCAGGACTGCAAAGCAAATGAGACTCCCAAGGAAGGCCAAGTTTGGTGGTGGCACACAGGGAGGAAAAGCATTCTCTAAGAAATTGCAGAGAGTATTCATGGTATCACAGGGATTCCCTGGAATGAGAGATGCTTTAGGCTGGGATGCAGAAGGGCTTTCGTCTGGGGAAGGGACCAAAGAAATGAGAGACAGTGGAGTGAGCTGACTCCAAGTCACCCACTGAGCTTTGGATAGGCAAGTCCAGACACTGTCTGGCCAGTGCATTTGTCCTGGCTTTCTGACATTCAAACACTCCTTTCCCACCAGCCTGCAACATAGGAAGGATAGAGATCTGTTATGGCAGAGGAATGGAGACCAGCAAAGGGGAAAATTTCCTTCACTTCCAAAGTTTCACTGGATGAACTGACAACATACAGATTAGCAGGAAAAAAGACTGACCCTTAAATGGATTAATATACACAAGAGAGAATCCCAGGAGTGTGATGACCCAGTAACACAAAGAAGTACAGAAGGGTCTACACCCTACTTCAGAAAGAAAAAACAGTGGTAGGGAATTTTGTAAGATAATAAATGATTTTTAAAGAAAATAAATGGTCCTGGAGGCAGAAACTAACTTGTAAATGATTTTCTTTGGAATTTTAGTGAGTCAAAGAGATAGACAACATCTTATGACGAAAGACCATGTAGATGTGTTTGGACTCCTTGGCCATCATTTCTGGGAAAGATAATGAGATTTCAGGGTGTGATGGGAGACTGACTATTGGTACCTCTGGAGGGTTTGATTTTAGTGTAGATTCAAGCCTCTTCTAGCATCTGCATACCAGGGTGCCACCTTTGGGGGTAAAATTCCCTGGAGTTCTGCAGTGCACTAACAGAGGGGTCATAAATGGAAGTGCTGAATAAGGATCATGACTCTCCAGTTTCTTGGGGTGAAGACCCTTCATCTCTGCCCTCTTGCTGGAACCCAAGCCCCCAGAGCATGTTTTGTTGGTTACGCTGAAATTCTCTGCCCTCCCTGAACCCCTGTGACCAACATCCATGATCTTCCTTGTAAACAGCCTACACTGGAGAGATGAGGATTATTATGATAAGATACAAATCCGAGGCTCATTGTTGACTCAGAATCTCCAGAGCA
The DNA here is from genome assembly GCA_004027875.1 of Aplodontia rufa. Lineage (NCBI taxonomy): Eukaryota > Metazoa > Chordata > Mammalia > Rodentia > Aplodontiidae > Aplodontia > Aplodontia rufa. Next base: position 23,906 of record PVKS010012239.1, read on the forward strand.
GAACCCAGGAATCTCCTTTTAACAACTTGTGATCTTGGGAGCGTCAAGGAGCAAGTAGGATAAAAGCAGGCAATTACAAGATTGAGTGGAGGGGTGTGTGAGAGAGAGAGACTGAGACAGACAGATAGTGGCAGGTCCCTAAGGACCTGATTACAAAGAAGCAGGTGAACAGTAGCTTTCTGGTGTCACACAGTACAATTTATCTCTTTGATCTATAATAACAAAGCAGAAATGAAAACTTCCCTCTCTTCTTATTAAAAATAAGCTTTCCTCTGTGCCTACTCAGAAGCACCCCTAGCAACACAGGGCTCACAACTGAACAGAGAGCGCTGTCTTCTGCCCTCAGGAGGGACACTCAGCACTGCTAGAGCTTGCTGCCTAGCCTCTGTCACTATGTCCACTGCAGCTAGAGTCTGTGACTTTAGCAGGTATCTTTCCACTATACACATATGTGTCTAGGAAGATAATTAAAATGGAGCAGCACTGGTTCAGGACACTTAAAACAGAGTTGGAGACTTCATTAGGTTAGGTCTCAGGTAGCTTGCAGCTGAACCTTTGAACTGGGCTGTAGACATGCCTACCATCACCACAGTCACACACAAGATGGGCCAATCACAGTTTCCTGAGACTTATTGACCTCTTCTGACCTCTGCAATGGACCTGTTCCCCCAAACTACCCAGAGATTGAGACAGTACCCAGTCCCTTTCCTCCTAGATCACTTAACTTTGACCAGCACCACTCATGATTCCAACCCCAATTGCAGTATGAAGCTACAAATACAGCTGCCATTTTGTGAAACCTTAGAGCATATTTTCAATACTTCTTGAATTCATGTTTTTCTGGATTGCAATCCTTAGTAGCCCCAGATAAATGGAGTCTTTATACTTGACTAGGTTGATTTTATTCTCCTTCAACATATATTAATTCTGTTCTTTTTCCAGAGCATATTCTCAATAAACTCAGATCCATTTTATCATTAAGGTAAATGCAAACAGGAAAAAAAAAAACTCCCAAAATCTCTCACCAACTTGACATGTAATTTGCTTTTAAGCTTCCTTGTGAAAAATAGAGCAACACCTGAGCAGAAAAATAAAAATCGAATGGTGCCAGGGTGCGGAGGAGAATTGAATCATCTCTTCTTTTTCTTCCGCTTGTACCATTGGACTTAGAATCAGTGCTATAAAAGTTTCTCTGGCTTTGGGTACCAGCTTGTCAGGACCAGGGTGAGTGAACAATGAGGTCCATCCTTGCTGTTTTTGTAGCCTGTGCAGTGCCCCAGTTCGTTGCAGTTACAACAGCTGCTGACCCAGGGGCCGTGAATTATTGCAGGGGGATTGTGGATCAATGAATGTTTGAGGATTTACCCATAAACAAAGCAGCAATATGCTCCCACACATCAATGGCACCATTTTTTAAAAGGATGCCAATGGTGTGTTAGCTGATGAATGCAAGCTCGTTCTGAAGCATCCCTGCATCTGTGGAGCCCTGAATCACTGTGCTCTGGAAACTCAGGGTACCATCATCCTGTATCTGTGACATTTTCTTGATTTTTTAAAAAAAATCCTCTCAAGGCAAAGTGATGAGGATTGAGAACAGATCACAGTTGCCAGCTGAGGGCTAAGGAGGAGTTGACATTGTCAGGGCATTTAGGAGTGAGTGAGCTGATTTCTGGCTCAACTGTGGAACTGGTGAAAGAATCGTACATCAGAAAGTAAGTTTTAGTTTAACCATATTTAAAATAATGTTTCATTAAGTTAACTAGAAAAAAAATTTTTAATAAACATTTTTTTAGTTCTTCAACTAATAAAACTCCCCCTGATACAGCAAGAGGGAAATCAGTCCTAATTTGGATAGACCTGCCATTTATAAGTCATGGGCTGTAGGTAACCCAATTAACCCCTATGACTGCCTCAAAGCCTTTTAGAAAGAGTTAAGGCAAACCATTATTAGATATTACTTCACACCTGCTAGAATGACTGTTATCAATAAGACACATGATAACAGGAGAAAAAGGAACCCTGTTAATTGAACACTGTTAATTGGAATGTAAATTAATGTAGTTATTATGGAAAACAAAATGAACGTTCCTTAAAAATTAAAAATGGAACTATGGTATGATCCAGTAATCCTAATATTAATATAACCAAAAGAAGTGAAATCAGTATGTCAAAGAGATACCCCCATTCCCATGTTAATTATTGCAGCATTAGTCACAATAGTCAAGATAAGGATCAGCCTAAGAGTCCATCAATAGATGAAAGCAAAAGAAAATGTAATATATGTGTCTTCAGCCACAGAAAGAAGAAAGTCCTGCTATTTGGTAACAACATGAATAAACCTGGAGGACACCATGTTGAGTGAAGTGAACCAGGCACAGAAAGCAAAATATGGTATGATATCACTTAAATGTCACATCATTTAAATCTGAAAAAGTTAATCTCATAGTAGAGCAAATAGTGACTACCAGGAGCTAGGAGAGGAAGTGGCAGAGAAACACGGAGATATTGAACGAACAAAGGGTGATAGGGCTTGGAAAGGAGATGCCTCCACAATGCTCCTATTAATGCAACAATATCCAGAGGTGAAATGAATAGACTACCAGAGCTGTAACCTGATTAGTCCATTCCAGGTAGAACGACTGTAAGCAAGTTGGCGTGGCTAGAGGAGGTGGTCACCAGGGATGTGGCCTGGAAGAGTATATCTTCCCCATAGGGCGCTCTCTTCCTTGCTCTCTCTCTCTCTCTTTCTTTCGCTCTCCCTCTCCCTACCCCCTCTCTCCCCCACCTCCTTCTCAGAAGCCATGAGATAAGCAGCTTTTCTCTGTCACACTCTTCTGCCATGATATACTGCCTCACCTTGGGCCCAGAGTCAGTCATCTATGGACTGAGGTCTCTGAAACCAGGAGCCCAAAATAAACTTTCCCTTCCCTTACTCGTTCTTATCAGGTATTTTATCACAGTGATGCAAAATCTGACAAGAACAAAGTGTATAAATTGAGACTGGAGAAAGAAGTTCTGGAGATCTATTGTACAGTGTGGTGACTATAGTCAATAATAATGTATTATGCACCTGAAAATTTCTAAGATAGTAGATCTTAAATCTTTTCACAAAAAAGTACATAAAGTGATGCATAGTTAATTAGCTTGACTGAATAATTTTGCAAGTGTATACATATATCAAAACATCATATTACATACTATATAGACAACTTTTATCTTTAAATTATATCTTAATAAAGCTGGAGGGGGAAAAAGAAGGTATTGAGACAGAGACATAGACCTACAGAGTTAACCTATCTGATCTTCAGGTTCTGTCCCACATAACAGCATCTACCTCATGGGGCAGCTACAGGCAATAGATAAAAAGACACCTACATCACACAGTAACCCTGTGGCAGAGGCTTTTAGACTCCAGTCCCTCTCCCACCAAACGTCCTTACTCCCTTTTGTGAGATCCACTTCCTCAGTAATCCCCCTTCCTTCTGCCCTCACTGTGGTTCTAGAAATGGGAACCAACTCTACACACTTGGCCCTAACCACCATGGTGGACTCAGTGTGTACACAAAGCCCAGCCAGGGACCATCACCAATGACAACAAGATGCTTGCAAGAGAAAAGGAGCTTGCATCTTTTTCCTTGGGAGCTCAGATGAAACATTCTTTTCTGCTTCACATGAATGCAAGAGATCAATCCCCAAGAAGGTGCTGGCAACTCTCTTGGAACCATAGCATGGAGGCTGCCTGGAAATGGAGCAGAGAAATGTAGTGAGAGATATTGCATTATTGGTACCCTGGAGCAAGCCTCACCTGGGTCTATCAATGTATACTGCCCAGTTGAATGATCCAGTAAATATCCTCCATAGTTAAGACTGCAACATAAAAATGCTGACCACCCTTTAACATTTGGATGAAGGCTTGGAGCATAGCAAACAGCGGCATTATTACCAGGATTGCTCTGTGCTCATCTTTTAACCTGATATCTAATTAGAGAAACTAATACATACAGAATGCTCTGCCAGGTGATGGCAGGGAGAGCAAATGAGTCTGATATGGCTTTGTAGTGTGCAGATGACACAAAATCTCTAAAAATAATAAGACAGCAAGTGGTAATACCCAAGGAGTCTCAGAATGTTCCTCTGAGAATGTAAATATCAGACACAAAGAGCAGATGGCTATTTTTCATACAGATGGCTTTTGACCTAGGATTTGATGCATAAAATGTAGACATTCACAATGGGAATGGTACAAAAAAAGAGATATGGGGGACTCATTCTTAGGACTGCTCTTCACTTCCTCCTTGGGGAGTCAGAACTAGCTGCCCAGCATCTCACACACATGAAGATCACTCTTTTGCATGTCCCTGCAAATAAGCAGATTCTCCCACTTGCCTCCCACCATTTTGGCCTGACAGGGGAAAGCCTGGACCCTTAGCTGTGTCCACTTGGACCAACCAACATCCTACTGGACTTGAGCTCCTCTGTCAAAGTTCAGCACCATTATGGCCAACATTGGTTAACTCTTATCCAGATCAAGCTATGTTCCCCAAGCATTCCTCAATGAGAGAGAGATCTCAATCACCTTCCAAAGGTCTCCATGTGTGACTTTTTTTTTCCTTTCTCCACTAGGATGACTATGATGCTTCAAGAAAGCACATAATGGAGCACAAAACAGATGTGACCACCACCTCTTAACTTTTATTTTCTAAAACCTCAAGCCCAGAAAAGAAGGGAGAGGCAGAAGGCTCAAATAGGTGCAGTGAGCAAGCAATCCTTCAGACTAACAAATGGTCCACTGGATGTGAAGGAGGAGATAATCTATGGAGGGCAGGGAGAGGTTTCAGCTTCCCCCATGCCAGCGAGGAGGTGGCCCCTGCATAGCTCATCCTAGCAGGGGACTTCCAACCTCCATGAAGCCCAATTAAGTGGGGCCAATCCAAGGACCTTGCCTGAGTCTTTGAAATGATTCTGATGAGATGGTAAGGAAAGGCTGGTCATCAGAATTCCCCTTATAACCAGATGTGGAATTCTCCAAGGTCTCAGGGGAAAGGTATAAAACTAAATGAAGTTGACCCATGGAAAAATTTTTAAAAAGTACAATATTTCCATTCATACCCACACTGTCTTTGCCTCCATCCATCCTTTGCTTGGAGGGTGACACAGTCATCTTAACAGCCCTCTCTGCCAGAGTGGACTTTTGCTCTGAGAGTGTTGCTACCAAAACCTTGGTACCTATCCCCAGTGCCAATCCAGTAACAAAGAAAGGTTTTGAGAAAAGGAAAAAGGAAGTGTTTTGTTGTTGTTATTATTTTATCTGTTTTTAAAGAGAGAGTGAGAGAGAGAGAGAGAGAAAAAGAGAATCAATTTTATTTATTTTTTCATCTGTCCTTTGTTTCTCCAACACTTGGTTGTGTATGTGATGTTGGGGTTTGAACTTGGATCCTTGCGCATGCCAGGTAAATGCACCATCTGCTGAGTCCAAAAAAGAAGTTCTAGTACTTTGCTAGCAAAAGAGGAACACAGGGGCTCCTATCCCAGAGTCTGTGTATCTACCCATCAGGGGAAGCAGAGAGTGTTTAAAGAAGGTGATCCAAGGAATCCTGCTTCCCAAGACTAGTGAGATTAGGGAAGCGAGATCAGGGAAAAGACTAGGGAGGAGAGAAAAACATGCCCATTTTAGAGCAGTAAGGGCTATATTCAAAGCATGAAGTGGACCACTGCAACAGCCTCCCCTTAGCTCATAGAGTCAGGTCATGAAATAGTCTGAAAGAAGCAGCCAAGGGTCACATGACACAGCACAGGGCCCTTTCCCTCCTCTGCACCCTCAAAAGTCAAGATGAAAGTCCCCAGGCTACAACCTCCTCCCATCAGAAATTGTGTGCATCTGTGACCTTCCCATTTACAAGAATATCCAAAGCCCCTGAAGTCTCACACCCTTCACAGAACTTGTCCCCAACCAGGCATTAAAGATATCTCCACCATGGGTTTTTATTTTGTTTTGTTTACATGACAGAATTGCCATTGTAGAATTTTCACCCACATTTTTCCCCGGAGTGGGAATTTATTCAGTGCCTCTAAGTGAAAACAATTTCCCATCCAATTAACAGTGAATCTAAAAGTAACTGTCACATCAAAGGTTTTGCTCCCTCTAGTGTAAACTGAACTCCACCCAAGCTAATGGCCCAAAATAAATAGGTAAAGACTGAAAACTCAACAGAACCAGATGGACCCCATGATGCACCTCCCCTGGTTGCCAGTGTGCTCTATCCAGATATGCCGGGGGAATTGCGAGGGGCACAGGGACAATCTGGGAGGGTTAATTCAGGAGGCTTTTGTTGGCTGCATTTCCCTGGGGTCAGTGACTGCAGGCAGGGTTAAAGAGAACCACACGTTCAGCTCCCCAGCTCCTACTCTGGCAAAGCAGAGCAGTGGACAAGTTACCTCCCTACACCCATTTGTCTAAGTCCTCTTCTCCAGAAGATGATCACATGATGCCATGAGGAGACAGGCACTGACATCCTGAAGATGCAATAAAGAACCAACTGAAATCAGTTGCACAATGACAAAGGCCATGTGGTTGTGGGAGGCTGGGGGAGGAATGCAATCAGGAGGGCTGCAGAGTACTCTGAAGTTATCCCAAGGCAATGATGAAAATATGGCAGAATCAGAAAAAGAACAAACTACCATCTCTGTGCTCATCCCTTGGCCAAATAGAAAGTGCCTAGATAGTGGTACTCATCTACAATCCCAGCTATTGGAGGGAAACTGAGGCAGGAGGATCACTTGAGCCCAGGATTTTGAGACCAGCCTGGGCAATACAGTAAAATACCATCAAAAACCAAAAGCAATGACGACCGTGCCCTGTGTCCAGCCAGGATGAAAAAAAAAATCCCTCATTTTCTCCACTCATTTCTCCCAAGTCTCTGCTCCTCAAATCCACTGAGCAAATTAGGACTGGTGTTTCAAGATGCTAGTCCCCCAAATGCACCTCAAAATACTGGAAATTAACTGGAGTTTTTCCATCCAGTCTCGGAGCCGCTGGGGAAGCCACCGTTAGAAGCTTGTTTGATTGTTCAACAAATAAATTTCTGAATAAAATTTTTAAACTCCAAAAAAAAAAAAAGAATTTCAGCTAAAAGCAGAGACTGTAAGAACAGACTGTTGAATTACATGATGAAATTCTATGTTGTCTAAAGGCAACACACTTTAAACTCAAAGATAAAATAGATTGAAATTAAAAGAATGGAAAAAGATATACCATGCAAACAGTAATAGAAAAGAGCTGAATTGGCTATATTATTATTAAAAAATAGATTTTAAGATACATCTACAAAATCCTCATCAAAGAAGAGCAAAACACACATTCTTCTTTTTTTATTTTTAGAGAGAAGGACAGTGAGAGAGAGAGAGAGAGAGAGAGAAAGAGGAAGAATCAATTTTATTTAGTTCTTCATGAACTTTCGTTGCTCAGACACTTCATTGTGTACGTGGTGCTGGGGTTTGAACCCGCATACTCTCGCTTGCAAGGCAAGCGCCATAACCGCTGAGCCACTGCTCCAGCCCCCACACATTCTTTATAAACATGAAGTTTTCCCTAGATAGATCATATGTTATACCATAAAATGTCTCCCTAAACTGAAGATGCTTAAAACCATGACAAATATGCTCTCTTGCTTGAATAGATAATATTTTAAAAAGCAATAAATTATAAAAACAAAAACAAAAAGTGACAAGATGGAACAAAATACAGGACACTCAGAGGACAGGGAACCCCCTCAGGGGATTCCACCAAACCATTTCTGACATCTAATGGAAAGCAGTTCCTGATTCCACCCAGGCCTCATCATTCTCAGAGTGTATTCACATGTCACCCCCATCTGTTCCACATGCAAGGAAGGCTCCAAACTCTGGATTTGAGAATGATCCCACTGTGTACTAACAGGTCCATCTCAAGACTCCCAGTTGCCATCAGATGAAGCAGTTTTAACTTGACCTGAAGTTCCAACATTGTGCCTGAGGATGTTTAAGAAAAATGTGTGGTACAGGGAGACCAGCATGTGTCATAACACATCTAAACAGCCAGTTCTGCCTATGCTTTTGTTTAAATGATGTCATAGCAGCTCTTTTTCATGTTCACATATTTTGCAGGTAAAAAAGAAGTCCAACTTAAGGCCCACATACTCATCCAGAAAGGGGTACTGCCCAATAGCAGGTTTTGTGATGGAGACTCGTGGTATTGCCTGTGGCTCATTCCTCTTCCCAAAGTCCCAAGCACTGGCTTCCACTAGACATTCTAGAGGAGCCCACAGGCCTCCAACCCAGCTCCAGTTAGCATACTGGAGCTTTATCCCCAGGACGACCTTAACACCTCAGGGGTGGTGAAAGACTCAGCTTCAGTGTTTCCAGAAGCCTCCCCCTACCAGTGCTTCCAGTGGAAGTCAAACTCCAAAATCCCTAATTCAGACAATTGAAATGTGCCTACAAGTCATATTTTATCACATAGACCAATTCTCTAAGTAAGAATGGAGGCAGCTACTGGGTGTCCAAAAAGATCATCAACATCATAATAATTATGACTAATATCTGATCAATCACCACACAGCTCTAATGTCATGGAGGTGCACCAAGAGCACATTGATGAGAGACCAAGCAAAATGAGAGAAAGAGAATGAAATCAAATGATGCAAGCCCACAGGCAGCCCCACCTGCTCCTGCACCAATGGACCACAGAAAGTTCTAAAAGTATAGGAGGTGATGGGTCTGTTGTCCCCATGCTCTGTTTCCTATGTTTTTCAGAACCTGAGTGCCTCTTTGTGCTGAGCAGCAAGACCAGCAATGTCACATACTGAGGCCCCAGCCCAATCCAACAACATTACTGAGCCCCAGCTGGTGTGACATGCTCCATACTGTTGCACACCCTGCTAACTCCTGCACCTGCTTTCACCCCTCAAACTCCACCCACACAGGTTCAGGTGCCACCATTCCCTCTTCTGAGACCTTTGCTTCAGAAGATGCTCTGAGTCACAGAGGTCCCTTGAGATCTTGAATTTTTGCCCAGAGCCATGCTGTAGAATAGACATAGAACAAGACAATCAAGAATCATCATACCAAAGTGATGCATATGGTTGCCCACCTAAGCCTAAGAAATTATATTTAAGATGAAATAAGTAACAACATTTTATGTTTAAAATTAGTAAAGAGTTCCCAGATCCCAAGAATGTATCCAGAATGCCAAAATGGGAGAGGGCTCATAGCTGCTCTCAACTCAGTTTAGACATAGAGGAAAACCAAGGAGGGGACATGGGAGAGACACACATTATCTTAAAACAAAGAGGATTCCATCTTCTCCCCATTTTTGGTTCCAGGGGGTTGGCCCACTATGCTGGACTTAGCCTGGACCATCACAACCTCATACCTAAGGGTTGAAAGAAGAGGGGATCCAGGAATAACCCAAAAGTGATTGGGCTTCAGGTAGTTCCATCAAAGACCATGAATTCCAGCAGGGAGGACTTCATATTCAGGACAGAGCCAAGGAACAGGGTCAGCCAAAAGAGGACAAGTGCTTTTATGTCTTTGTATGGTGAGCTCCCTGAAAAGATTTTTGTCCAAAATTAAATTGTCATGGGGAGGGCTGCAGCAGTTGCTCAGCGGTTACAGCGTTTGCCTGGCATGCGCAAGTACGCAAGTTCAAACCCCAGTACCCATGTACACAATTAAGTGTCAGAGCAAAAAAGGCCATGTGAAAAACTCAATAAAAATTGATTAAAAAAATTGTCATGGGGATACTATTTTTTATTTATTTTTTTAAGAGAGAGGGACAGTGAGAGAGAGAGAGAGAAAGAGAGAGAGAATCAATTTTATTTAGTTTTTCATGTGGCTTTCATTGCTCCAAGACTTCATTGTGCACGTTGTGCTAGAGTTTGAACTCAGGTACTCATGCATGCCAGGCAAGTGCCGCAACTGCTGAGCCACTGCTCCAGCCCTTATTTTTTAAAATATAAATAAATGTTATCTAAATTGACAGAAGCTAAAGGAATGAATGTCTTTGGGATTTCTTTAAGTGCATTAAAAAAAAAGTAAATTCCAGTCTGACATATGACTGTGGTTAAACTAAAACTCTTGAGACCAAAGGATCTCTGAAATGAAAGCATTTTTTTAAGAGAGAGAAAGAAAGAATTTTATTTATTCATTGGGTTTTTGCTTATCTGACACTTAGTTGTGTATGTGACACTGGGGTGTGACACTGGGGTTTGACACTGGGGTTTGAACCTGGGTCCTTGCCAGTGCCAGGCAAGTGCTCCAGCCACTGAGCCAACACTTCAGCCCAATAAAAACATGTATTAAGCTGCTACAGATGCCAGCCAAAAAAAGTTTTAGGCCCCAGGAAAAGTTATTGAAACTACCAGCAGCAGGGCCAGGTGGCAGTTGGAAATAACATCAACCAGACTGAAAACAAGAACATAATTTTATAATAAAACTTTGGGGAAAGGAAGTGTAAGTTGTTTATATTAAAGCTACATTGGATGTAGATAAGATAAGAGAGGTGGGACTGCATGAAGATTTGGGAAAGTCCACAAGGAGACACAATGTTTGCTTCTGGATAGATTGAGGTTAATAGACCAGAAAGCTTACATGCAAGTGGCCCTGGTGCTTGGCCATGATAGGATTTGAGGCAAGGTTTCAATATAAACCATCTTTTTGTTGATTTCACCTGCAGTTGTCAATGGGATTCATTCCCTTATCTGGCCATTGTAATTAAATTTGGAACATTTCAGAATTTTTAAGCTTTTTCGTCTTCCTTCCTCGTTTCCCCTCATTTATTAAGCTAAACACAGAGAGAATGCAGCAGAAGACTACACAACCCAAAATATGACCCTCATGATGCTCACATCCTGGTCCAGTAAAAAAGCAGTGAGTCAAATGTATTTATCAGTGCCAAGCACCATTAAGAAAAGAAAAATAGATCATGTGGCCTCCAAGGCTGCTCTTATGTGTGCCCTCCCAAGAGCAGGATGTACAGAGACTTATAGATCAGGAGTCAGACCCAGAGCAGAATGTACCGGCAGAGGGAACTCCTATACCTGCCAAACAGTGCAGGAAATGCAGAGATGACAAAAATACACAGCTGCCCTGGAGCAACCTGTGCCATGGTCAGGTGGAAAGGAATTGTGGCTCCACGTGCCTTGCATCAGACTCCATGCTGACCTGTTCGGCATGAACTGACTCCTCCAATCCTAGAGGATAGAGCTCCTATTGCAGAAAATATAATATGGCTTCAGAGACCTCACTCCACTAGAGACCACAACACTCTAGGACAAGTACACAGAAAAATACAGGGAAAGATACAGTAAATGATATTGAAAAATAAAACAGAGGCCAGTGAAAGACAGTCAGGAACAGATGACTCAGGGTGGCAGAAGTTAAACCACAAAAGGTCATGTCATCCCCAGTCTGTGGCTGGAACCTCTTCTTAGAACCTCAGGTAAGACACCATTGGAGATGACCCACCACCCTGAGGCACACCCAGGCCACCTGTGGCACCAGAAAAGAGAGGGAACTTTCCTCCCACTCTCTAGTCTTCCTTGCTGATACATTACATGCATGCTGTGCTCTTTCCAAATTCCTTACCAGCAAAATCCACAAGCATAGAAAAATGGCTATTGTTGTAAGTCTGGGGTAGCTTATTATGTAGCAATAGTAACAGAAAACCAAAGAGGTGCAAAAAAAGCAAAAGTGCTAATGCCTCTGAATATCTGTAATAATTTCAGAGAGAAATTGTGCTCGAAGTTCCAGTCTCTGGATCTGAGGCATCACTGGGACATTAGAAACCTCACTGGGGACAGATGAGTCCATGTGACAGAGGCAGGGCCACAAAAGGTGATATCAATCCCACCTTCCCTCAAAAGATAGGGCTCAAGGGCCTGAGTTTCTCTAAGGCCAGTGGACCAGGATGTCTTAGCTATACTGTGGGCCTCCCAATCCTTTCTCAACCAGGGGCATTTTCTGCCATGCCACATTGCCCCCAAACAAAAGCTCTATAAACAAGAAGCAAATGTACTGTAAACATTGATGATACATGGAAAATGCACTATCAGAAAGGACATAGAGCACATAAAAGTTTCAGCTCAACCAAGTAATAAATTTAACCTATCTCATTAATATGCTAATGATATAAACTTGAAACATTTAGTTAACTATAGCTTTACTCATCTTCTTCAAATTTTAAAACTTTCCAGCATCCACTAGAATATTTGCATCTTCTTAAGGACCTGAAACTACTATGCCACCTTCACCTGTGATGGGTCTCCCTTTAGCTGCACACAGAGAATAGGTTCTCTCTTCTCTTTGCCTTTTACCGCCTCCTCTCTTCCCAGATCCCAAGATGGCTTATGAGGCAAATAAGTAATTAAACACATATACACACATATATTTACATGTGATCCATACATATATATAAAGGTATTTGTGTGTGTGTGTGGAAAGAGAGATATTTATACAGAAAGGTTTGCAAAGGTCAGTAGTTTGCTCCCCCATCATGAGACCATCCTGATTCCTAGACCTCTTTAAGTTCCCCTAAATGAACTGACACAGGCGCATGGAAAGTCATTGAGAACTACAAGTGACAGTATGCTAGACTCTGCTTGAGAAGACAATTGAGGGACTGAGGATGAGTCCCTTGAGCAGCCAAAATAATCAAGAGTTCACGCCCCTTATCTCTCTGAAACTAAAGCCACCCCACAGTGCAGTGGGAATACCATTTATGGAGAATCAGAGACTGTAAACTATACTACCCATTGGAGAGTTGATAGCGCCCTTCATGTGTATATTTTATGCACCTGAATGCAGAAATTTGTGTCGGTCAAATTTTTGAAAAATGGCCCAGAGAGATAGGCATGTAGCAGGACAGCCAGTGTTACCCAAAAACATACTCAGCAAGCTCACCCCCCTGGAGAGCTTGGGATGTAAATTCTGCAGTTCCCTCAGTCACACTAAGCATCTCTGAGGTCTCCATGGAGACGTTGTTTTGCTGAGTTTTGCAAACTCTAGTGTTTGCAGATGAGCAATTTGGTGCCACCACAGCCCTGACACAGCATGGAGTGTGGCGTAAGGACGAAGCATGGAGCCCTTGAACAGTCAAAATTTTGTGAGTGATTTGAGGCATCTTCCCCATGCAAGAACTTCAGAATGTCACCCTGAGGTAAGGGAAGGTTGCAGCTATAATCTAATTATCTATGCAAATTAGAACAAAGGATTATTCACATAAACCTCTTGCTAAGCTTTGTGTGTCATACTTGAAAAACAATCTCATCAGAGTCCTTTCTCTGGGAGCACTCTAACCCCAAACTGTAGGTAACTGTCAAGAGAGAGTATAAGACACAGATGGAGTGGAGCAAGGAATTACCATTTTCCTTCAACCCCCATACTTTGATCTATGTAACCCCAAATTACCTTAGCCCTAAGGCCATCTTACCAAGAACAAATGTTACCAATACAAAATATCACATTTATATGTCATAATATGGTATGAAGCCATGGAGCTTGTTCCCATGTATTTTGGTATATTCCTGTTTCAGAAATCCATGATTACTGAAAGACAGTCCTCAGGAAAAGGAGCTGACATTCCTAATTTCATCTGCAAGACTTGAATGGATATGACTTCATCCCTTACACATGCCTGGTCTTCAACAACTTAATAAATCCCAGAACATGGGATGGGTGTTCAAGAAATAAAGGCAATCATAAAATAATTCAGAAAATATTATCAAAGATTCAACCATGGCAGAGAGAGAAAGAGACAGAAAGAGTCCATCTGCATATCCCATCTGTTTGATCAAGACAAAACTCAGGAAGATGGAGATTGCCATTTATACTTCTTTAAGACTACCTTTGGACTGGGGGTGCTACTCAGTAGTAGAAAGCAGGCTTAGTATGTGCAAGGCACTCCGTTCACTCCCTAGCACCCCCACCCTGACCAAAATAAGAAAACACAAGAATAAGAAGTCCATTTTATTTAACAACAACAACAACAACAAAAATCAAGTCTTTTCTGAGGAAAGCAAATCCAAAGACAGCCAATCAATGAATCCCAGTTTTAATCACAAGAAAGTGCCAAAAGGAGCCCAATCCACTGCTTCAGTGAGACCCAATAGTCAGCCTCCTGCAGATGTTCAAAGAAAAGGCCATACACAGATATTTACCATAGCTCTAGTAAGCATCTGTGGGTGAACGGGTTAGCAAAATATGATATATCCAATAATGGCATATTATTAGTGGAATAGGTATACTAAAAAGGAACGAAATTTTGATAATGTTCTGAAGTTAGATATTAGTGATGGTTGCACAACATTGTAAATGCACGGAAATCTAATGCATTAAGCACTTCAAAGTGGTTTCAATGGTAAATTTTGTGTTATGTGAATTTTACCTCAATTTTTGGAATACTCTATTTAATTCATCTTTTTAGAAATTCTTCAGGGCAGTGTCTGGCCAGGGCTCCTTCATCAGAATGAGCTGGGCAGGGTCAGGAAGGTGACTAGACAACCTACTTACAGATAGGAGGGAGAATGTTCCAGATTGTTCCAGAGAATGTTCTCAGGAAGCCAGACTGGTTCAGCCAGAATGTATGTATAAATCTTAGCCTACTTTTTAAATATTTCACACAAAGGATCTTAAATCAAAAGATGTAGATAGGAGGATCCAGTTCCTCTTTGAATCCCACCAAGAAGCATCACAGAGCAAGCAGCATGGAGAGGATGTGAGATGGGGTGGGCTGGGCTTGCTCTCTGCTTTCAACCAACAAGCATCATAAGAGTAACAGGACATACCCTGGGAAATGGCCTCCCAGTGGTCTTTGTTCTTGAGGCTTCTGTAGATTAAAAAGAAAATTCCATTTAGTCACCATCCCTTGTCCCTAGCAATAGCATAAAAATAAGTGATTGCTTATTTTAAGCACCTGAAGTATCTATAGCAGCAGCAACTCAGAAAACCTGATAGGGTAATGATGGGAGCTGTGTCACACGTGAGCATCCATTTTGAACACACCAATGTCACTCTTTTGTAAAGGTCAAAATTAATGTTATGTTGAAAACATTTTTCAAAGCACAATTATCTTGACTTGTGAAGCAAACCCAATTCCTATTAGGCTTACAGTCCTGGATTCAAGCCTGGCACATTTCACCAGAAAGGCCTCACTCATCAAAGTGAAAGCCAAGTTAAGGCAGTATTACAAGGACCTCATATTCCTGGATCTGGCTGCCATTGTCCACCCTTATCCGTCACTTGTCCCACAGGGAGGAGCAAGGCAGGGAGACGCCTTCCTCCTCCTAGTGCATCCCATAGCAGCAGCACCATGTGCCCTCTTTCCCCTGGGTGGAATCTGTCAGGAGTCCTTGGCCTGGGGAGCCTCCAATTACTACAGCACTGGAGCAGCAAGAGGCACAGTCTTAGGCTGTTTTGTTTTGTAATAACAAAACACTTGTGATTGGACACTTTATAAAGTAAAGAGGTTTATTTGGATCACAATTCTGGTGGCCAAATAGTTCAAACACCATGGCCCTGACCCCTAGTTGCATTACAATATGGTCATGGGAAGGAGTCAAGCACACTGGGTGGCCTTCCTCTGAGAAATCAGTATCCATTCCTTCTGAGTTCCTTCTGAGGATGGTGTTTGCATGACCTAATTACCTAATTATCTTGAATTTAATTAAGCCCCACCCACCCCCTCTCTCTTTCTGTGGTGGTGGTATAGGAGATGGAACCCTAGGTCAGGTGTATGCTAGGCAAGAGCTCTGCCACGGAACTATATACCCAGCCCTTTTTTATTTTTACTTGCCCAGGCTGGCCTCAAATTTGTGATGCTCCTACCTCAACCTCCCACGTAGCTAGGATTTCAGGCATGCACCATCATGCCCTGCAGAACCCACTTCTTAAAGGTCACACTACCTGAACATTCCACTCTGGGAACCAAGCTTCCAGCACATGAACATTTGGGAGATACACTCGAACTACATTCAGGCCATAGCAGCCATCCACTGCATCAGCTGTCCACAGATCGAGGGCTGGCAGCCATCAGTAGTGTCAGAGACAGAAGAGAAATTACACAGAGGTGCCTCCACCCTGCCCAGTAGCTCCTCTGGTGGTGGCTAGAAGCTGGATGGTCATCATGTAAAAGTGATCAAGTGTATTATTTTTCTGTGGCTGTAAAAAGCCAAAAACTTACCAGCTTTAATCAGTTCTCATTTGTGAGGTGCAATTCTGTAGCTCAATTAGTCTGAGAGGATTCAGCTGGTTTCTTTGCCTGGGTTTAGCTCTCACAACCAAAAATGAAGATCACTTATGCTGTGCTTTACCTGGAGGTCGCAGGGAAGGCCCACTTCCAGGCTCATCAGGTGGCAGTTGATTCCCTTCCCTGTGGTTCTTGCACTCAGGTCCCTGTCTCATTGGATGTCAGCTAAGCATGGTTCTCAGCCCCTAGGAGTTGCTCTAAGTCCTGCCCATATCAAAGCCAGGAATGTGGGCCCTGCCTAGCATCAAATGCCCTGTCATTGTTATGTCCCTCTGACTTCTTCCACCACAGCTAGATAACATTCTCTTCTTTAAAGGGATCATATGCTGAGGATTAGGCCACCTGGATAATCTCTATTTTAAAGTCAAAAGATTCATACTACAATAACAAAACACATGGGACTGGGTCATTTATAAAGAACAGAAATGTATTTCTCAGGGTTCTAGAGGCTGTAAAGTCCAAGATCAAAGCCCTGACAGGATTGGTGTCTGATGAGGGCTTGCAAGATGGTGCCTTATTACTGTGTGCTCCAGAGGGGATAAATGTTGTGTCCTTTCATAGTAGAAAGCAAAAAGGAGAAAGATGGCTTCTAGTTCTCCCCTCTGCCTTCTGTGGGGGTGCAAAGGGTATTGGGGATTGAACCCAGTATTGAGTTGCTCTACCACTGAGCCGCATCCCCAACTCTTTTTATTTTTTGTTTTGAGACAATCTCACGAAATTGCTGAGCTGGACTTGAACTTGTAATCCTCCTGCCTCAGCCTCCCAAGTTGCTGGGATTTCAGGCATGAACCACTACACTTAGCTTGGCCTCTTTAATAAAGGTGCCAATCCAATTCAAGAGGGCTCCTCCTCCATGGTTTAATTACCTCCCAACAACCCCACTTATTATACTATGACTTTGGCAATTAAGTATTAACATATAAATTTGGGGGACATGCAAACCAGGAGCGCAAACCTGCAGCAGCAAGATCTGTTTTACTGCCTAATGCTCTCTTGTTACAGGAATAATGCCTGTCATATTCATAGTCTTGGGGATAAGAGTGGGAAACCTTGGGTGCCATCTCAGAATTCTGCTGGTCACACCCAGAAACCTTTACTTTTTTATTTTAAAGAGAGAACAACAGTGAGAAAGAGAGAGAGAGAGAGAGAGAGAGAGAGAGAGAAAGAATCAGTTTTATTGAGTTTTTCACATGGCTTTCATTGCTCTGACAGTTGTGATGTGGGTGCTGGGATTCAAACCCATGTACTTGTGCATGCTGGGCAAGCACCATAACCACTGAGCCACCGCTCCAACCCCCAGAAACCCTTACTTTATGCTGTCTTTTACAACATTCTCATCACCATTTCTGGGCCTTTCAAATTCACTAATAATAATCGTATTGGCTAGTTCTTAGAGCCAAGCCTTTTCCTCAGCACCTGACAAACTGATCTTAGTTGATACAACCTTCTATGAAGCCAGTTTTGCTACTAATCCCATTTTGCAGAGAGTAAGTTAGAGGCTCAGAGAGATTAGGCAATGTGCCACAGGTGACACAGTCTATACTAAGCTGCAAAGAAGCTGGGTCAAAAAGGCAATTTCACCCCTCTGGGCACCAAGCACTGGCTTGTGTATGGTTACCAGACCCCTGACCCTGCACCAACCACCATCTCCCTGTGTGAGGACCCCTAGCTTTACCCCCATTCCTGCCTTCTCCTCCTGTGTGAAGCACACTGGCTTATAAGTGAAAATCATGGGGGTTTTAAAGCTTTGTCATTTGTTCTTGACTGGGTCTGTGAATTTTGCTAGAGTTTATTAATAGGCATATGGGAAAATATATACATGCATAGACATATGCACATGCATATACATATACAGATACACAAATATATATTTGCATGCATATGCAACACAATACATGAATACATACATGCATGCATACATACATATGAATACATGCATACACAGACACATGTATCTATGCATGTACAAACATATACATGCATACATATATATTTGTATACTCATGCACATGTACTATACCGAAAATATAGACATACACATCTATGCATACAAACACACATATACACAAACACATACAGATGCACAGACACAAATATATACTCATAAATACATTCATATACATATGCACATACAGTCATATATTCATTACTTATACTCAAATGCACACATCTAAACACACACAACAAATCTAATTCCAGTATACAAATTTTCATGTTTATAATTTCTCTACTTCCTAATAGTCAAGAAAATTTTCAAAGCAAAATAATCAGTCATTAAACACATTAACAGAAAAATCTCTATAATTAAGTAATAGAAATATCAAATTTTGAGAAATGTAGAGGCCAGTAAAGCCATCCAGATGAACTGCTGGAAAAAAATCTGAAACTCTTAATAAAAATTCCAGGGAACCCAAAGAATTCTGAGTAATCGATGTAAATAAAAGGTAAAAGAACAAGTCCATCAGCTGGGAAGGTTGGATGGGTGCAGGATGATTTCAGGCCACCTCAAAGCTTTGACCTGTCCTTCTTTTCCTGCACATTCCACATTTTCTTGCCCTCTGAGGTTGGTCAGAAAAGCACCTTGATCACCTTCCCCCTGATATCATGGGTGACCAAGCCCCATGCCCATCCACCAAGGCAACCCTACTTGCATCCGGTAACTAACAGGCTCCCATCATACCTACTAACAGGACAGTTCCTCAGTTTGGATGATACAGCTGACACTGTCACCTCCCTACTGATTCAGCCAATATTCCCAATCATTCAAGGCACTTAGTGTGCATTCACAGTCAATTATCCATTCTATCCCATCCCCTTTTAACAATTTTTATTTTAAAACCAAATGCTACTTTAGAAGGATGTGCACTTTTATTAGTTTTATCCACATTCTAAGAATTTGCTTACTTAACTTTATTTAATCCTGTAACAACACCATGAGATAGACACAATGATCATTCTTATTTTACCAATGGGGAAACTGAGCTACAGAGTAGTTAAATAACTTGCCTACCCATAAATAGTTAGAAAATACTCCCAGGGACTAACTCGGTATTCTGAGCAACAGGCAAAATGTAGACTTCAATGCATTATGGAATTTCTTTTGGTATGTTAAAAGTATTATCTGTGTAAAAACATGAAATCTGAATAAATTCTGTAGAGTACATTAAAAAAAAAAGAAAAAAGAAAAAGAAAGGATTTTGAGAGTCCTGACTTCCGGCCACAGATTCCACAGAAACATTCTAGAGGAATTTATAGAGTTTTCTCGAAGTATCCTTTAAAACCATCTTCATATCCAGGAAGCAACCTCTTAACCCCATAAGTCATCAGAATAATTTATAGTCTGTACATCTTACTGGGGCCAACATAGGAAATATGTTCTTCCCTCTTAACAGCCATTTCATTTGTGTCCCTTTGGCCTCCCTAACCATGTTTGGAGCCGTGTGAAGGGAAAGGACCCAGCATTGGGAACCAACGTGAAATGAATTAGAGAAAAAGGCTTTGAACATGCTGATAAGCAAGCCCCTGGGATAGGCAGCAGTCTAAGGTGACCCTCCTGCCACCAGCAACCCTCCCCAGGAGGGTGATATGATAAGATGGTGTACCTGATATTGTGTTGGGCAAAATGACACAAGAGTGATCCATCTGGACCTGACCTGGCCACATTAACACTTGAAGCAAAGAATTCTATCCAGCTGGTGGAGAAAGCACATGTCAGTGAAATTCCAAATGGTTAGGTTTCAACATGCCCTTGCCAGGTTTGATATTGGGGGAATCCACACAGTGAATGCTGCAGGTCTCTGTTGTGGGAATAGGTCCCTGAGAAAACTGAATGCAGCCCTCACCTGCACTCTCAAGCTCTTGCCTTTCTGCGTTCCGCCATGGGGTGATACACAAGAAGGTGCTTACCAGATGCCATACAAGAAACAGTGCTTACCAGATGCCAGCACCTTGATCTTGAACTTCCAGCCTCCGAACTGTGAGGATGGATGTCCGTTGTTTCAGTCATCTAGTTTATGCTGTTTTCTTATATGGCAACCTTGGCTGACTCCATGCTAAGACAGCAACCTAGTTTACAGAAACTAATATCCACAAAACAGCCCACGTGACTTACCTGCATTTGCCTTTCAGGATCCTTCAAGAGGAAAAATTTTCTGATGAGCGCTCACTTCCCACTACATCCTCCTGCCTTCTTTGAAAGTAGCCGGGAGTCTGTCATCATCAACTCATGATTTCCCCAAGTTGCTTGTATCTCTCTCCAAGTCCTACCTTGTGTTCTGGGCTTAGACTCCAGGATGTAGGAATGTGGCTTGGAACTGGCACATGGGAGGAACACTGCCATGGTAATCAGGCACCCTGCACTGTGTGATCTGCACCCTGGGACCACAGAAACAGAGAGGGCTGGTTCACAACCTAGAACTTGGGAAGGTTTTCAGAGATGGCCACTCACTGAGCATGAGGGGCCCATCAATATACCCTAAGGCCAGAATTTTGACAATTCTGAGGATGACCTAAGAAACCATGGATGGGTGCTTGTTCATCTAGCTCCATCACTATCTTCATGGTGTGTTGGAAATTCTCCTTGAAATACATGTGGATAGTGCTGTAACCAGTTCTCCTAAAAGTGTATGACCCAGTGTTAGAGGACAGAGATAATTTGGTTAACAAATCCAAAGGACAATGGGAAGGTTATTCAGTACCTAAGATCTTAGAAGTCTGGAGATGCCCCTCCAAATTTAACTCTTTTGCTAATGCCATGATATTTACTAAATAACAGAACATTGCTGATACTTTATTTTTCCCTCTATAGCTGGAAACCTATTTGCTATGCTGAGTTGGCTTAGAGGCTTGCATGAAATAATTTACTTCAGTGAACATCTCTTGAGTACCCTGGAGCTCACAGTCCAGTGGGCACAAGAGGCAAGCAGAAAAGTATTAGCCAAACAGTATGGTCAGTGTCACAAATGGACAAAGGCAGGGCACTGTAAGGGGTGAACAGTGAGAACACGAATATAGCACCAAGAAAGAATGATGATGGAAGGGCATCCTCAAATATTTGTCAAATCAGTCTGGTATCTTAGTTAAGAAAACAGTGATGAAAAACAGAAAATTTACACTCTTGAGCAAACTGCGGGAAGCTGGGAGACTTCAGAGGTGCTATTCCCCCAGGAGGCCACCCAAGCCAATAGCCTCAGAGGGGCATCATTTGGAGTTGCTCCAACTCCCAACTCCCACAGGAAGCCACAGCAAGCAGGCATTTACTGTGAACTACTAGAAGTGACATTTCTTCACTATTTCTCAAGGAAAACACACTATTCTGCAAAGAACCAAGTTGCTATGCAGATAAAAGATAATGAACTCAGAAAGAATGAACCACAACTGATGGAAACAGGTGGCTCACTTTCCTCAAGGACTGAACTACTCAGAGGGTCAGCAAAGGTGGGCAGCCAGTATGTGCATGATTGGGTCAAAAAAGTGTGACTTTCAACTCCATCATTGCATGAGACACAAACCATAGTCCAAAATCCCAACAGTCCAGTAGGTCTACAATGTGTCTTCTGAATGCTGCAACTGAAACTGTAAACTTGCACTGAACTGCTGCTTTTACTGTTTGTTTGTTTCAGTATGTGTAAATGAAAACTCAGGCCAATTGCTTAAGCCTGGAAGATTTCAGCCATGGCCCTGGACTTCAACCTTCCAGGAAGATTTCCCCCTAACACTACAAAGGAACTTAATTAACAGTTGAAACCCCAGATTCTGAGGTCACCATTGCAGTCAATGTAATGGTGAAGTTTTACATGGACCTTGACAGGGAACTATCAGGTAGAAAAGATGTCTTCGTCCACATCTAGACCTTAATGATCTCATGCTTCATGTCTGAAGTGCCCCCGGTCTAAGACTAGCTCAAACAGGTGGGACTTTGCTCTAAATCTGTGATAAATCTCCAACAGCAGAGTTGGTTTAGAAAAATTAATGCTATTTTACTCTCTCCAATTTCTAAAAATTCAAGTAAAGTAAAATATAGTAAATTTTAAGTTTCTTGTCTTGAAATAAGGACAACCCAGAGTTAAATCAGGGAGGCCTTCCAAATGTTTAGTCCTCAGGGATTCTACAACACAAAGTGAGTAAATTAGAAGACTGCACACAACACCATTGGAAAGGCAGAAGCAATTAGTGGTCAAACACAAGGATAGGCACCACATCCTCTGCTCAAGATTCCAAACCCAGCTATATTCCTTGCAAGCTGTGTGACCTTGGGCAAGTCATTTAACCTCTCTGTATTCCTGTTTCAAGGAGTTGTTAAAAGGATTATATGAGCAATTTCATGTAAAAACTCAGTATAGCAGCTGTTACAAACATTAGTAGTTACTCTCCAACAAACCACACAGTAGCATATTTCTCACTTTTGAAACAGTACTGGGTATATCAATTTATTCAATAAATATTCCTGAAATTATAAGCCCTGCAATGGCTACAGAAAATCATTACATTTTATTTGAGTTGTTGATTAAAATGATCAGGATGAGTTTCTTTTTTAAATCAAGAAGAATTTTGAGACATGCTTGTATTATAACTCATCAGACATATTTTTATGACCTTTGGCATTTTTTTTCCAACTACTACATATCCTCTATAGAGGATATATGGAATGTTCTCTTTTTGATTCCACTAAAGTGTACAAAAAGTCATCTACGTAAGAATTTTAGCCTTTGGGATGTCTCATTTTAGTTTGAGTTTTTGATGCATATCAAGGGGGATAGTTTTCATTTTATTTTATTTCATTGATTCATAGTAATTGCATATGCTTATGGGGTATGGTGTGATAGATATTTCAATACATTAAATGACATGCCATTATCAGGTTAGGGTAATTAGCATATCCATCATCTCAGACATTGATCATTCCTTCATATTGGGAACATTTGAAATCCTCTTTACTAACTTTGTTGAAATACCCAAGCAATTGCTGTCAATCTTAGTTACCCGTGGGAACATTTGAAATCCTCTTTACTAACTTTGTTGAAATACCCAAGCAATTGCTGTCAATCTTAGTTACCCGATTGTGCTAAGGAACTTTGGAAGTTATTCCTCCCTGTACCTATTAACCACCTTCTCTCCATCCTCCCCTCCTCATGGGGACTTTTTAAGGTATATTTTGCTCTCTGTTTGGTGAGTTCCAGCAAAGCATTCCAAAATCTATGGTAGGGGAAGCTTGTCTTCAGTCAGGATCAGATTGATACAGAGAATTAGGCACTGGAAGAGCAGAGCAGCTCCTGCTGGGCCTCTAGGAACAACCCCAGGAAGAAGGGTACAGAACTGGTCTGCCAAGGAACCTCGGCTTCTGCCACAGTCAGGAGATTGGGGATCCCAAGGCCACTGTCCCAATTGCCATGTGTTGTCCCAGCCCTGCACCATGATCCAAATGAGAGGAGGCAGATGGACAGAGACAAAAGGAAGACAGGAAATGGGGTTAGGAAGCCCTGTTTAGGGAGGGACAAAACATTTCTCTTGCCTGACTCCTTGCAATACAAGAAATTTGAAATATTTAATATTCATTTCCAATGGCATTCTTTTTCTCTTCACATTTTTACCTAAATATTATGTTGGGCCATGTAAAATCACCACTTTCCTAAGTCAAAGATGAGAGAACACAGGCATTTCCTATGGCTCATCATGATCACTTGCAGGTTAAGACTGGACTCACATCCACAGGTCTTTCCACCATGTCCTTGTCTTTGGTTTCAGCTTAAGAAAATTTAAGACAGTTTCGTTAGAACTAACTGGAAAAGTAAGAGGAACCTCAATGGTTTAATGGGGATTTCTGAAAGCTGCACTACTATCTTCCTTTTATGTGAGATCATAAATTTTCAAGAACAGCAAAAACTAGTCCATACTAAAAGAAATTATAATAGGTTTGCTTGGAATGGGGAAATGACTCAGGGTACTAACTAAAAAGGGTGACAAGAGAAACTTTTAGAATGATAAAAAAAGTTTTTTTTTTGTTGGTGTCAACCAAGAGTAAAATCAACATGGTGAAGAACAAACAAAATGATAATTATTAGAAGCTAAGCAGGACTACAATACAAGAAAATCCAGATTCAAACAGCCTTTAAAATATGTGCAAAGGGCTCAAAATGGCATTCATCCCACTGTCACTGACTTCTAGAAGCTCCTGATTTTCACCTTACCGTACAGGATAGCACCCGGATTCCCACGGTAGGACATAGCACCCAGTGTGGGGAAATATTATCCCACGCTAACTCTTTAACTCCAAAGGAATAACACGGTCCATTAACGAATATAAAGGCAATCTTAGTGGAGCCCGCAGCACTCTGCCCCACACCCCTGCACCTGGGGGAGAGGAGCTACTCCGGAGGGCAGAAACGGAGCAAGGGAGCGAGTTTCCTAACCACATACCCTAACCTGGCCGGCTGCAAACTCCCTGATCCAACTGCTCGTAATTTACCTAATCTTGCATAAAGCGCTGGGATTTAATTGCTCACATTAGTGAACTTGAAGCTGTTTGTGCAGCGGCGCACCACTGTGACGTTTCCCTGAGGGCGGGACAGGTCTCCCAGCAGCATTACGGGGCCTCAGTCCCCACGATCAGAAACAGAAGTTACCGCCCCCACCAACTAGCCATCTGTCCTGGGGGCTGTAGGGAACTGCCATTCACCTCTCCAGCTCGCAAACCTCTCCGTTGGCAACCTTCTGCCCTTTGGACCACCCCCCTTCTCACCCAAATAGGAGGAGCCTGTGAACAGAACTTGCTCCAGCAGGGAGCACCCCTCTATAGAGGATCCTCTGCTTCAGCCTCTCCTTGAAATCTGCCTCAGGACGTTTTGAATATATGGGGCAGCACAGGCTTCTACTTAGCATCTGAGCTCCTTGCATAGCCAAGCCTGCTTAGGCATGGACCTATCTAACAGGGCGCCTCCTAGTGCTTGCAACTGAGAATCATGTAAGCACTGGCACAATCTGGACCATCTTCTGAGGGTTTCAGTCAACCCCACAGAGCAGCTCTTGGGACTTCTGAAGATCACAAGACAGGCAGAGTGGGTCACCAGTGATCCTGAGGAAACGAGTGTCAGGCTAGCCACTCTCCTTGGATCAGTCAGAGACCCACACGTCTACAATAGGATCAACTCGATTGTCTACAACTTCTGAACCCCAGGTCCAAGAAATATCTAGAGTGTGGATTGGCAGAAAGCAACCATCTCAGGATTATAGCCCAGGGAGAGCTGAATACCCGTTTGCAAAAGAAAATTTTGAGGAGATCCTCTAAGAAAACCAGGCCACCAGACTCAACCAATCTGTTTCTCCCCAGACAAGCTCAACTCTGAAGAATCCCCAGCTTGATGTCAGATTTGAACTCACCACCCCATGGTACATACTTCCTGACCTAAGGGCAAGAAAATCTCAGAACTGTACCAACTAGTTTTGTGGGGGTTTTTTCTTTTTCATTTCTTCATTTTTTTCTTTTATTATTATTATTTTTTAATTTTTTAAAATGGGAATCCGGCTGGAATATAATATTTTTAAATTTTTAACATTACTGTGGGTTTTGGGGTTTTTTTTCTCTTTTTTCCTTTTTTTTTTCTTTTTCCTCTGCTCCTTTCTTGCCTTACCAATAATACTGAATTTTGGAATCGGTGGATGTAAATACTTACTTATCTGTGTGTATGTATTGGTGATTGGCTCTTATTTCTTTAGCTCTTATTGAACCCTACTGCTAACCTTTTCCTCCACTGTACTCTGGTAATCCCTAAATATAAGCATCTTTCTCTCATTCTTACCCCAAGTCTTTACCCTACGCGCACCCCAGTTCTATGTTTTCCTTAGTCCTAATAGAATAACCTACTCCCCCTAATCCCTAGTTCCCCTATACTCTATAACAGGTGTGATTTTATACCTCCCCAATTCACTTCCTTGACTTCCTAGTCATTCCTTCTCCCCAAATTCAGAGAGACCCTAATACCTGAAGAAATTGACACCCTTCAAAACGGCTACTTGCTTGCTATCATAATACACAGTGAGAGTTCTCTCAAAGAAAGCTGCTACTATTGGTGCTAATCATCAGCTCATCTGTTTTAGTTGAAATGGACTAGTATTTGCACCTATAGCCTCTCAAATTCTCACAAAACCATCTGGCATCTTTAGGTCTATATTGAACAAATAGCTCCTCTTCACAACGAAGCACAGTCATAAGAAGCAACAATTACTCCAACAAGAGTAACAAGGCTGAAATAAAAGACAAGCTATCTGACTCAGAAAATGAGGAAAAGGGGAAATAACTCTCCTCAAACCCAGAGCTCTCCACCCAAGGATCCCATAGCCGGGGCCCTAGATGAAAACCAAAGACATGTATCAGCATTATTATTAATAATGCAATCAAAGAGTTGAGAGAGGAAATAAGGAAAGAGATCAAAAAGCAATTTCAAGAGATGAGAGACAAATTCTACAGAGAAATTAAGGATCAATTCCAGGAGATGAAAGATCAGCTGTACAAGGATATTGACATTCTGAAAAGAGATGTAGCAGAGC
Organism: Aplodontia rufa; assembly: GCA_004027875.1. Taxonomy (NCBI): domain Eukaryota; kingdom Metazoa; phylum Chordata; class Mammalia; order Rodentia; family Aplodontiidae; genus Aplodontia; species Aplodontia rufa. Next base: position 50,727 of record PVKS010012239.1, read on the forward strand.
TATCAGATTTGAAAAACACGGTTAACCAATTCATGAAGATTTTAGCATTATGAGGAGATACTAATGAGCAAAGTTTCCTCTAGGTCACCTGGAAAAGTGACTTTGTGATTTAGGCTGATTTAAGCTGATTCCTTGAGTTTTCTCTGGAAGTCTTTATTTGACAGAAAAAAAAAAGAAAAAAAACTTGAAGAGGTATTAGCTGTCAATTAAAGATGCAGCAGTCTCTTCCCCTGCAAGCTCAGGTGCTTGCCAACTAGCAGTAGCAATGGAAAACCTTCTCATTACTGTTAACCAAAAGCTCTGTCCATGTCCCTAATGCCAATCCAATAATAAGGACACGGTTTTGAAAAAGAAAAAAGAGTTTTATTGCTTTGCTAACAAAGGAGAAACACAAGGGACTAGTGTCCCAGAGGCTGTGATTCTAACCATCAGAGGGAACAAAGAGCTTTTAAAGAGGTCTTTCAAAGGTTACATTCCAGGTGTGCCCTGTTGGGAATCATGATTCATTTATTGATTTAGGAAGCACAGGTTTCTTAGGTTTTCTGGTGCTGAGGCAGAAAAAGTTAGGCAGTTCAGTATAGGCAGAGCAATGTGGGTTGCTAAGGAGATCATCTTTCCTGAGAGGGCAAAGACATCCCCCAATGCTAATAAGGGTCTGACAAGATAGGTCCAGATGCAGACACTCCCTGCTGCTAAGTAAGGGACCACATTCTTTCTATTGACATCTAAGGCATGGATCAAATACTGGACCAGAATTCCCCACAACTGTGTCCTAGGTACAGGGGCAGGAAATCAGTGACCAATTGAAGAGAGGATGTCATATAAAAGGAGCAAACCTCACTACCTCATCAGCTCTGTCCCCTCCCCCACTCTGGGGGAAGTCTGCTCTTTTCCCTATGCTTTACTTTCTAGAATAAAATCCATCTACTATGCTTGCCTCGATGTCCCTCGGTTTCATTCTTTGACTCCGAGAGGACACGAACCCAACATCCACATCACTGGCATAAGATGGGGACGTGTCTGGGATCCATAGGGAACAAGATCATAACCCTTTTCACCCGGGCATTTGCCTCATTATATCCAATTTTTATCTTAAGGGTTGTTGGTTTTGTGTGTGTGTGTGTGTGTGTGTGTGTGTGTGTGTAAATCTTGTCTCCAAGACAATCTTGGTAACATCCTTATTAAGCTCACAGAGATTAACTTCTCCAGAGATGCTGGACAAGGATATTCATTTGTCCCAGACAAGTGCTCTTGGTTATGTAAATTCTTACAGGGGAGCACCTGGTAAACACTAGACTTGACAATCAGAGGAAAGATAGTCTGACCTAATCAATAATCAGCTTACAAGATCTAATTCCCAATATCATCATAAGCATCATTAAAGTCCTTTTAGAGTCAGTTTGGTGGAGTCTGGGTGCTGGAATGAGATTGTCTTTCACAATTGGAAGTTGAGACCTCTTTAACATGTGTGTAGTGAGTCCAACCTCATTCAGTGGTCCAGACAGCTGTTTCAGTGGTGAGCAGGACTTAAGGCCCTTTCCAAGCAGGATCCATCTTATTTTCCTTTCAGACCCAGATCAGGACATGGTCCCCCAGCTGATGTAGGTGTGCAGGGAGTTCCAGAGCTGGTGTCTGTGGCTGGAGACCCTATAGTCTCAAAGAGGTTAAGGTAGAAGAGAGACCTAAAATATAATTTTACGAAGTTGATCCTTCATTTCAAAGTGGGAAACCCCTTCATTTTACCTGAATATGGTAATCCATATAGGAATTCATATGAGGATAAGATTATGTCCTTTCAGGGAGCTGTTCTAATCCTTAGGAGAGCAATGGGGAGACACTTAGTCCAGGGGAGCTTTGTTTCCAACATCAGTTTAGTAATCTGGCTCTTTAAAGTTTGGTTTATTCTGTTCTCTCCACCTTACCCAAGGACAAGGGGTGTCATGGAGAGTGATATTTCCATTTTATGTCTAAGATTTTCATAAATTCCTTAATAATATTGGCAGTAAAATTACTTCCATTATCTGAGTCTATATTTTCTATTAAACCAAATCTAAGGATTATTAATTCCAATAAAACCTTAGTTACATTATTAGCAGTAGCACTGGGTAAGGGGATAGCTTCTACCCAATTAGTTAGATGGTCTACTATCACTAGCAAATATTTTAAACCTCCTATTTGAGGCATCTCAGTATAGTCAATTTGGTTGCTTTGGAATGGTCTTAATCCAGGATTTCTCCCTCCTGGAGGCTGTATCCTTAAGGCTTGTTTATTTACCCTTCTACAGGTGATACAGCCTTCATTTACTTGCTTAGCTATTGTATAAATTCCCATGCATCTGTATATTTTTAGTGGGCCCCAATGTCTTCCCTTATGTAAATGGGTCATCATTTCCCTAATGGGTTTTGTAAGCATTTTTCTGCCATCAGGTAGAAACCATTTTCCCCTCAGGAGTCTTGGAAGCTCCCAATTTTATTAATTGTTTTTCTTCCTGTGGGCTGAATATTGGAGTAACTGAGGGAGGAGATAAAACAGAAGTGAGATAAAAAATAGAGACTTCTGATTGCAGGGTATCCTTTTTAGCAGCTTCATCTGCTAGCCTATTGTTTTGGTCCTCTATGCTATGGCCCCATTGGTGCCCTGGCACATGTACAAGCTTTTTCTTTTTTTTTTTTTTCTTCTCTACTAACTGTATTTATTATTTTCATTTTGCAATTGTAATTATTTTCTTACTGAGATAAGAGTTGTGTGTTTTCCCATTTCTTTGTATACTAGTTAATTTTTCATTTATTGGCAGATGCTGGGAATCTCATTATTGGATACTGAATAGTTTTGTAGTCTTTTTTTTAATTTTTTATTTTGAGCAAACTTACAAGATTTTAACAAAATAATATAAAATGTGTATAAAATATGCATATATTCTGGATATTGCAATTAACCCCAGGAGTGCCCCCCCAATTACCCTCCCTTATCCCTCCCTTCCCCTTCCCATTATAACTCTAAAAAAAGTATTATATTGTAAAGCATTACATCTTATCTGGATTTAACTCATGTTTCTAGACCAACTTTCTCATTGTCCAGGGTCTAGTCCCCACCTCCACAGATGAGTGGAGACAATCGGCCCTTAGATCTCTGGGTTAAGCTGATTTTACTCAGCATGATCTCTTCCATAGCCATCCATTTACCTTCGAAGGCTGAAATATCATTGTTTCTAATTGCTGTGTAATATTCCATGGTATAAATGTACCACAGTTTTTGAATCCATTCTTCCAGTGAGGGACACCGGGGTTGTTTCCATTGCCTAGCAATAGCAAATTGTGCTGCTATGAACATCGATATTGCTGTGTCACTGTAATGTGCTGTTTCTAAATCCCCTGGAAAGATTCTCAGGAGTGGAATAGCAGGGTCGTATGGTGGACTCAACCCTAACTTTTTAAGGATTCTCCATACTGCTTTCCAGAGGGGCTGTACCAGTCTGCAGCTCCACCAACAGTGTGTTAGTGTGCCTATCTCTCCACAGCCCCTCCAGCATCTATTGTTGTTTATTTTCTTCATCTTTGCCATTCTGACTGGTGTAAGGTGATATCTTAATGTGGTTTTCATTTGCATTTCTCTGATTACT
>PVKS010012240.1:0-54353 GCA_004027875.1 Aplodontia rufa
AAAAAAAAAAAAAAACCCACAAAAAAATTCTAGGTACAAGTATCCTCATGGAAGACTTATTTATAACTTTTTTTATTTTTTTATTTTGAGACAGGATCTCACTAAGTTGCTGAGGCTGGCCTTGAACTTGTGATCCTCCTGCCTCAGCCTCCCAAGCCACTGGGATTACAGGCAGGTGCCACCACACCCAGCTACTTTTTAAATTTTATTTGTTTAATTTTTGTGGTAGTGGGGATCCAACCCAGAACCTCACACATATAGACAAATGCTTTACCTTTTAGCTACATTCTCAGCTTTTTTTTTTTTTTTGAGACAAGTTTTCACTAAATTGCAGCGCTGACCTTGAACTTATTATCCTCCTACCCATCAGCCTCCAAAGTAGCTGGTATTACTGGTGTGCCCCACCATGTCTGGCCACGAATACCTTGAAGTAGGTGGTTGAGAAGGAATGAAACAAATTCTGATAACTCTGAATGGCATTGTGGAGATTTTGCACATTGGAATCACCTGGAGAACTTAAGGAATACTGATGCCCAGACACCTCCCCCCAGCCACCCTGCAAAGATTCTGGTTGAAAGGACTGGATGCCCCACCTCATGGCGTCTTTGGCTACACCCACTCACATCCTGTGGGACAGGCTCTAATGTCCAACCAGGCTGGGAAACACTGCCTGCAGGAGTGCCAGGAGTTGAGTTGGGGCATAAGGTCCCTGTCATGTGGTGGGGAGAGCCCTGGAGGTGCAACTGCAAAGACCTGTTTTCCAGCTCCATAGGTGGTCCTCTGTTGCTGTGTGATTTAGATGACTTGCTTAACTGAACCTGTCTGTCTATCCATAAAATGGGAATATTTAATGTCTATTGTTAGAGTTGTGGTCTCAAAAAGAGGATAGGAGGAAGCACTATGTGAAATAGAAGGCATAAAGAAATGAGTTCTTTTTAGAATTTGGACACTCACATGACAATTCTCTTTGATCATTGGAATATCCTTGGTAACATGGGAACTCACTCAAATAAGCAGGTTGCTTGTAAACTGTGTCAGTCTCCTGATTTCATTTGATTTGGAATGCCTGTAGCAGGTGCTGTCAAATGTGGGTGCCTGGGGCAATCCTAGCCAGAGGGCTCATGGTAATGGCCTGGGTTGATTCAAACCATTTGGTCATTCCCATTTTGAGAGGTGGCTCATGTCCCGGAGTCAAAACCTCGTTCTCATGAAAATATGCCTTTGCATTTTAAACAAACCCACAATGTCTAGTTCCAGATAAATATTCTTATCTAAATCATTTCCTTGGGAGATTGTCTCACCATAGCTTATTATGTCGTGGGAATTTCTCTTTGAGATTGCCTTTGTTTAAGCTACATTTTTTTCTGAATATTTTCAATCAGTGAATTCATTCTCCATCCTTTGAAGAGGAGCTTAATTTTAGAAAGCAGCCAAAAATATATTTCAGAACCAAAACTGGTGATTAAGGTAGTGCTCAACTAGGTAAGACATTTTATTTTCTAAAGTGAAGAGGTCACTTGTAAGGCACATGTGCATGTGTCTTGCCACCTGTACTCCTGGTGCTGGGCAGGCAGAGTCCTTGCTGAATGGTGAATAGAGTGTGGTTCTACTGGGATCCACAAACTGGCTCCAAAGGTAACTCTGAAAAGGTTTCTGAGCAACGTAAGCTTATTTGGGACTGATAAATTCTAAGCTTGTATGTTGGTTAGAAATCAATCCTTTCCCTCAATTAATATTCTATGTCTCTACTTACACATTTGATCCAGCTACTGCTGGATTTAGTTTCCTAAGGTAACCACTAGTCAGTGACACTAGACTAATCCAGGCATTCTGGGAATTATTATTTTTTATAACTTTTTTTTTGTAGCAGGAATGAACACAGAGGTCTTAACCACTGGGCTACATCTCCAGCCCTTTTTAATTTTTTGATAGTTCTCACTAAGTTGCTGAACTTGTGATCCTCCTGCCTCAGCCTCCCAAACTGCTGGGATTACAGGCATGCACCACTTCATTGGGCATAACTCATTTTTTTCCACACAATTTCAAGAAACTGACATTAATCCAGACTTGCAAAAGAGCAGAGGTGTACAGACTCATGCCTTGATGTATTTGAGGTGTACACTTAAGCAGCTCATAGCAGGAGAGTGAGAGAGTCACCAGCCTGCAAGACACCTGGGTTGTTTGGGTCTGCTGTTAACTAGCTGTGCAACCTTGGGGAAAACAGATGGCACACACAACCACCGCCTGGGTCTTTATTTCCTTATCTATGCAATGATCTAGCACCCTTATAGTCATCCATTCTAAACTGAGAAGAGGCAAAGGAAGCAGGGTGCTAGCAGTAGACACCACTGACAAGTGCTAAAGAAAGCAAGGTCCTGCCAGGGAATGGGGAGACTTTTGGAGTAGCAGAAGCCAGCTTGAGCTGAGACAGAGTTCCTACTTGAAGGACAAAAAAAGTCGAAGATGAAGCCCAACTGCTCCTGGCCACGGAACAGTTTCCAGCACGCAGGTCATCTAAGGTCGATTTCAGGGCATGCAGCCAGCCACCAGGCGGGAAGGAAGCTGCAATGAATGACTGCCTGCTTGCCCAGCCCTCCACCTTCTGAGCATAAGTCCCACACCCACCCCTTTGCAGGGTCACCCGAGAGACCCCAGAGGCTCCTTCCAGACCCAGGCATTCTGACTGGTCTCAAAGACAGCCTGTTCAGAGCCATTGAAAGAAGCAGGTAGGAGAACAGCCACAAAAGCTCAGCCAGCCAGTCTATTTAAAACATTTGTGTATTTCTCATCCACAGCTGCTGTCTACTCCAGCCTGCCTGCCTCCCAGACACCAGACCCCTTTCTTAACTCCCTGCCTTTGTTCCTAGTGTCTACTCCAAACCACCCGCCTCAACTCTTGCTCTAATAATCCTGCTGTCACTTGAAGCCAGTCGAATGCTGTGTGACTTAGTTGGAAGCAGCACATGTTCCAGTCTGCTGTGCATCACACTTACAGGTGTGCTACCTCCCCAAGTGGGACCTGGTGCCCCTTCTCTTCATCATCAAATTATGTGTATGCCCTCTTTTGCCCATGCTCAACACCTACCTGGAATGTCCTTCCTACTACCTACCAGAACATTCCTCACCTCAGCCTCCAAAGTTCAGCTCAAAGACTCTGTGAAGGACTGTCCAACTCTCTGATCTCTCCACACACCTATACCTATTAGTCCCATTTACTGAATGGAACTACTGGGCTACTCTATGCTCAGAAGTTTGTCTATAATATATTTTATTTTCTTTTTTGGCACTAGGGACTGAACCCAAGCTAAGTACACACTTGACTACTGAGTCACACCTCTCACTAGTCTACAGTATGCCTAATCCTTCGAAAAATGCTGAGAATTGATCCAAAGCTTTAAGAAAACAGAAGCTGGTTGGTGCTTGTAATCTCAGCGACTTGGGAGTCTGAGACAGGAGTATTACAAGTTTAAGGCTAGCCTCAGCAAATTAGTAAGACCCTACGCAACTTAGTGGAATCCTGTCTCAAAATAAAAAGCGTTGGGGGTGTAGTTCACTGGCAAAGGGCCCCTGGGTTCAATCCCCAGGACACTCATGCTTCTTATTCATAAAGCAAACATTTTGAGCATGAGACAGTTTCTGGTTTTCAAAGCAAGGAACCAAAGACATGGTGGAGACTACTGACCTGCTCAAGGCAATACAGTTTATTCCCGGTCCCTTTACCTGGTCTCTCACATGCCAGCCCTGGTGGCTCAGTCACACCTATTATTTGCAGAGGCTCCTAGTACCAGGTAACATTTGCCTGGGGTCTCCAGTCGTTATCCATCTGACAGCTACATGCACTTCAAGGAGGGTGTCAAATTAGGCAAGAGAAAATGTTGCCACCAGCTCAGAGCCACAGGATATATTAGCTCAGGTGTATGCAATGATGAAATCCTAAACAACGGTGACTTAGACATTTATAGCTTTCTCATGTAAAAGAAGTCTGAAGAGCTGCTTGCAAAGGTTCATGCCTGTAATACCAGTCAGCCAGAGGCTGAGGCAGGAGGATGGCAAGTTCAAGGCCAGCCTCAGCAATTTAATGAGACCTTGTCTCAAAATAAAAAATTAAAAAAGGGCAGGGGATGTTGCTCAGTGGTAGAGCACTCCTGGGTTCAATTCCTAGTACTAGAGGGAAAAAATTCTGAGAAGGTCAGGGCAATGTTGCTGTTCTACAAATAAGGATAAGACATCTGAGCATATAAGATTTATTCTGTGCTCTACTAGAGAGAGAGAGAGAGAGAGAGAGAGAGAGAGAGAATGGTAGTGGGACTTGAACCCATGGCCTCACACATGCTAGGCATGTGTTCTACCACTGAGCTACATTCCCAGCCAGGACAGAGATCATTTTAATGCTGTGCAGTCAGTCCAACAGTAAGATAAACACACTCAACTGGAGCACAAAGGTAGAGCACCTGGGGTGGGAGTCAGAGGTTTCCTGGAGATGGCAACAGCTGATGAAGGTGGGATTAGAGGATGAAAAGCATTTCAGAAAGCATGAGCAGGTACAATTAGAGTAGCAAGGAGCACAGGGGAACAATGACAGTTTGATGTAAACTAGAACGGAGAAGGGTTGGAAGGGACATGTTCCTACTCACAAACCCAGGGCACCCAAAACCATGTTCTGGAGGCACTGCTGGCCCCACAGGGTCAGTGTGCTTGAGAGCTGTGTGGCTGCTATGTGGAGTAGGGATTGGGAGAAATCACAGGAATGGGCAGAGATGGGTGAGATTCTGTTTCAGAAGAGGAGAGGGGAGAGCTGACAAATCTGAGAAGTACTAAGGGTGATAGCATCAGATAATTGCCTGAATGCTGAGGATGAGTGAAAGAAGTAAAAGGCTGTTTATTAGCTGGGTGATTGGAGGGCTGATGGGGTCAGCACTGACATACAGAATACAGGGACTTCTCCTGCCACCCAGTACTTTCTTGCCTTGGGAATACCCCCAGCTCCACAGAATATGTGCATTTTGCACAACTGATCCTAAAGGCATACCAAGGGCCCTTTTCATTTTAAGGGTTTTAAATTAAGTGCCTTCTGGAGATCAAATCCCTTTGACCCTGGTCTAGTGAATAAAATATAGGAACACAGTTCAAACCAACTGGAGTAGACAAAAGCCACCTGAGCCTGATGGAGCCTAGTGGAAGCACTGGCTCTGGAAAACCCACCTGTGGTGGACATCTGCTATTCTTCGGGGAGAACCAGTGAATAAATCCCATTCCTATATTTGGAGAATGACTCACCTTGGTTGGAGGTGGAGCCCATCTCCCACAGCGAAGATGGAAAGTTAGTCCTTCCCAGACTCCTTTGCAGCTATTCGACATGTCAAAGGCATGTGGTCTAGGCTTTGCAAAGTCAGATATACCTACCAGCATCCTGGCCCATGAAGAACTTTCTGTGACAAGAGCAGTAGTTGCAGGGACCTCACATTCTCATAATAGCCATGGTGGGCCCTTTCTGGGCCTTGCAAGTGATGGGCCCTGAAACGTAAGTTTATTAGGGTCACAGTAACTTGCTTCTATTTGCAGTGAAGGACCATGACTAATTCTTTGGTGAAAAAGGACTTTGTTCAGAGGACAAGTGAAATCACTTAGCTATAACAGAGTTCTTTCATAGGAAAGGGTATACAGGCCTAGAGAACCCCAGAAGCCCAGGCAGTGAGTCTAGTCATCCTAAGAGGTGTTTTTTTTTTTTTTTTTAAAGAGAGAGGGAATCAATTGTATTTAGTTCTTCACATGGGCATTCGTTACTCTGACACTCCATTGTGTACATGGTGCTGGGTTTAGAACCTGTGTCCTTGTGGATGCCAGGCAAGCACTGTAATGTCTGAGCCACCGCTTCATCCCCCTAAGAGGTGTTTTATTTGTTTGTTTTTGCAGTACTGGGGATTGAAGCAGATTCTCACACACGATAGGGAAGCATTCAACCACTGAGCTATATATACTGAATACCATTTTTAATGGACTTTTATCTTGAAATAATTTTGGATTTATAGAAAGTTGCAAGGTCAGCACTATATCTTATACCCTTATTCAGTTGCTTAATGCGCATGTATACCTTATGTTACACGGTACGCTTGTCAAAACTAAGAAACCCACAGGGGTATGTTACTATTAACTAAACTCCAGACCTGATTTGAATTTCCCTAGTTTTTCCACCAAAGTCCTCTTTCTGTTTAGGGATCCAATCCAGGATGCCACTTTGCAATTGGATACCAACCTTTTATTTTATTTTTTAAGAGAGAGAGGATAGATGATAGCTAAATAGATGGAATCAATTGTACTTATTTTTCATCTGGTTTTTGTTCCTCTAACACTTAGTTGTGTATATGTTGCTGTGTTCAAACCCATGACCTCGTGCTTGCCAGTCAAGCGCTTCAACCACTGAGCCACTGCTCCAGCCCTGGATACCAACCTTTTAAAGAGGACGGTTAACATGCTTGAAGGTGTTTTGGGAGGACGGTCTGATAGCAATATAAAGGGTGAGCTGGGAAGTGGGATTGGAAGACATTTGTGAAGACACTAGAACCTTCACTAAACTTTTTTTTTTTAAGAGAGAAGGACAGTGTGTGTGTGTGTGTGTGTGTGTGTGTGAGAGAGAGAGAGAGAGAGAGAGACAGAGATAATCAATTTTTTTTTTTAAAGAGAGAGGGACAGTGAGAGAGACAGAGAAAGAGAGAAACAACTTTATTTAGTTTTTCACATGGCCTTAGTTGCTCCAACACTCAGTTGTGTACTTGGTTCTGGGGTTTGAACCCGGGTCCTCGTGCTTGCCAGGCAAGTGCCGAAACTGCTGAACCCGACAATCAATTTTTATTGAGTTTTTCCCATGGCTTTCACTGCTCTGACACTTAGTTGTATACGTGGGTGCTAGGGTTTGAACCCGTGTACTTGCGCATGCCGGGCAAGAGCCGTAACCACCGAGCCACTGCTCCAGCCCCAGCCCCATTCACCAAACTTTCAAATGCATTCTGATGTCTAGTGCCTGAACAGGCTTACAAAGGTGCAGCTGCTGAGAAGAGAAAATCTGAGCCACTGGAAGCTTTTCTGTAGCTGCTTAAGGCCCTAGTGGATCAAAGGCAATATTTAGGAAGCACCTGGTGGCATCTATCTCTCCTGGCAAAATGGAAGGCCATCTTGCTCAGGCTACCAAAGTGGACCGATAAATCCCAAGAGGCAGTCACAGAAATGCATACTTGCCCTCTTTAACAAAGTCTGGTCTCCCTTACATGGTAGTTCAGTATTGTGCAGAGGACAGGCTTTGAGTCTCAGTTCCATTGCTTCTTGCAGCACTCTAGCTGAATTGCTGGACTTTTCTGAGTTTTAGTTCCCCCACCAGTAAAAACTGGGATCTTAAACCTCCTTCATATTAATTAAAATTTAAGAAGCTTTCAGTTGGGTAGCTGACACACAGTAGGCATTCAATAATCATCACCTCCCTCTATAATGTGAGGGAGGGGTCTGGGCCCCTTAATTTTCTTGCATATCCTCACAGTTTTTAGCACACAGGAGTTACTTCATGAATTAGTGATCATAATATGGAGCTCACAACTCAATGATCTTGGAAAGGACAGAGTGTCTCTAATCATATCATTCCTTTTCTGAGCAAGTCTATATTTAGTCTATTTACTAAATAAATAAAAAAATGTCAAGTACTACCAAGTGACCAAGACATGGACTATGTCAAGAAGGTCAAAACCAAGGACATCAAAGAGATACTCCAAACAACTTTCATTCAGTACATTTGACAGAAATTTAATATTCAGGGTGCCCAAGAGCATAGATTGGCTCATTTGTGAGGTAAGGCAAGGGATTTAACAGTGAGGAACAGCAGATTTGGGACTGGGCAGAATGAGCAGCTCTTCTAGTATAAAAAGTGAGGAGCAGAAGGAGAGGGGAGAGAGAAACAGTTCTTCAAGTGGAAAACAAGTGACATTCTTGTGGAGTTTGTTTTTAAATGGGCATTGAACCCAGGGTGCTACACCACTGAACTACATCCCCAGTCTTTTTTACTTTTTATTGTGAGACAAGGTTTTGCTAAACTGCTGAGGCTAGCTTCAAATTCATGATCCTCCTGCCTCAGCCTCCCAAGTTGCAAAAATTATGTGTGCACCAGTGTGCCTGGCCTCTTGTGGGGTTAATAGAGCGGGTGGTGGGAGATGAGGTTCTAAAACCACAGTAGCGCTAGTGCCTAGGCACTAGCAACCACAGCTTTAAAAAAAAATTTTTTTTAAAAGAGAGAGGGACAGTGAGAGAGAATCAATTTTTTTAAATTTAGTTTTCGTTTGGCTTGTGTTGTTCTGACACTTGTTGTGTATGTGGTGCTGGGGTTTGAACCCGCATTCTCGTGCATGCCAGGCAAGCACTGGAACCACTGAGCCCTTATTTTATTTTATTTTTATTGTGAGGCACATATAGCTTCTTCTTCTTTTTTTTTTTTTTTTGAGGGACACTGAGAGGGAGAGAAAAAGAAAAATCAATTTTATTTAGTTTTTTTAAGAGAGAGACATTGAGAGAGAGAAAGAGAGAAACAATTTTTATTTAAGTTTTCATGTGACTTTCATTGCTCTGAGATTTTGTTGTGTACGTAGTGCTGCGTGTATACTCAGGCATGCTGGGCAAGTGCTGTAACCACTGAGCCACAACTCCGGACCCAATTTTATTTAGTTTTTTTTATGTTGCTTTTGTTGCTCCGACACTTTGTTGTATATGGTGCTGGGGTTTAAACTTGCATCCCAGGCAAGCGCCATAACTGCTGAGCCATTGCTTCAGTCCCAACCACAGTTATTTTTGCATTATGTTTGGATTAGGCGGCTCAGGATAGTAGTGAGTGCGGAGGCAGGGTAAGAGGAGGCTTCCAACCACTCCTAGGCATGGTTACTGCTGCAAAGGTTGCAGTGACTGCTAAAAAACAGATGGAACAAATGAATATTGGGAAGTCAATTAACTGTACTTTCAACTAAAGAGAAATTGAAATGCAGAGATGAGATTTCAGAGATAAAGAGGCAGAATTTGGTGAGAATGAGTATTAGAAGAGAGCAGGAAGAGCAAAGAAAGTTCCAAGGCTTCTGATGTAGTCATTTGGGTGCAGGATAAATTTTTTTTTGTTGGCTGGGGTGGCTTGGGGCAGTAGGTAGAGAGTGGGTGGGGATGAAAACTTTTTGTTGTGTGCTCAATGTGCATAATAAAGCATCTGGTTAATGGGATCCGGAGTTCTGTAAGATTCTAGCTGTAAAAGTCATCTTCCTGTCTGGGATTTGCTTCAAAATAATCTGAAGAGTAGGAGGTAGGCTACAGGTGAATCAAGATTGGTTGAGTAGATAACTGAAGTGGGTGAGAAGGTAATTAGCTCATACTAAGTCAAAAGCTGCCCTGCCACTCTTCAGGCAATGGGGACAGACACAGGTAGAGACAGCTAGAGTTACTATGAAATAGTATTTTTCCCCAGGGCATTCAGTAGCTGTGCTGGGTCACAACAAGAGCTGGATGTGGTTCAGCATGCCTTTAATTCCAACAATTTGGGAGGCTGAGGCAGGAGGATTATAAATTCAAGGCCAACCTGGGCAATTTAAGACTCTTGTCTCAAAAAGGATAGGGGAAGGACTGGAGCAGTGGCTCAGTGGTTATGGAGCTTGCCTGGCATGCACGAGGATACGAGTTCAAACCCCAGCACCCACGTACACAACGAAGTGTCAGAGCAACAAAGACCACATGAAAAACTAAATGAAATTGATTCTTTCTCTCTCTCTCCCCCTCTCTCTTAAAAAAAAAAAAAAAAAAAAAAGGAACAGGGGAGGGGCTGGAACGGTGCTTGGTGGTTACAGTGCTTGCCAGGCATGTGTGAGGATGCAGATTTGAACCCCAGCACCACATAAATGGTGAGGTTTTGGAGCAATTAAAGCCACATGAAAAACTAAATAAAATTGATTCTTTCTTTGTCTCACTGTCCTTCTCTCTCTTATTAGAAAAAAACTGGGGGGAAGGGATGTAGCTCAGAGGTAGAGCACCTCTGGGTTCAATTCCCAGTAATGGAAAAAAAAAAAGAGAGAGAGAGAGACTATCAGCATTGTGGCTGATTGAAATTTTATCAGTAAAAATGAAACATCACAGGAGGATCTAAGTCACTTTGACACAGAGAAGTGGTTTTGATTTCCAACCCAGTTTCAGAGCCTCAGAGAAAGGGGTTCTGGACACAATATTCCACATTTGTTTTGCATTTTCTGTTCGGTACTAGGGATTGAACCGAGAGTCCCTTAATCACTGAGCAACATCTCCAGCTCTTTATTTTGAGACAAGGTCTCGTTAAGTTGCTTAGGTCTCACTAAATTGCTAAGGCTGGCTTTGAACTTCTGATCCTCCTGCATCAACCTCCAAAGCCTGCTGGGATTATAGGCAGGTGCCATGGAGCCTGGCTTTAACTTTGCATTTTCTAAGAAACAAACATGGGTCTCCTTGGCAGTTAGGAACAGCTGTTAACTCCTTTATACACAGTCCTGCTTTGCTCTACATCTATCAAAACATGGCTTTGCCACTCTGGAAAGCACTCTGTAATACCCTCATGCTATAATTTGAAATGAACATATACATTTATATTAATTTTTGAAATTTCTGAGTTTCTCTGCCTGCCTGTGTATAGTTAGGCTTCTCATGGGAGTTGAGTGTTCCCAGCTGTATTGGTAGCAGAAAAAACTAGGGATGGAATCACCTTATGACCCAGCTATCCAACTCCTGGGCATTTTTCCAGAAGAGCAAGAATCAGCATACAACAGAGACACAGCTACATCAATGTTTATAGCAGCTCAATTTATAATAGTTAAACTACGGAACCAACCCAGATGCCCCTCACTGGATGAATGGATCCCCAATCTGTGGGATATATATACAATGGAGTTCTACTCCTCTATTAGAATGATATCCTGACATTTGCAGCTAAATAGATGGAAATGGAAAAAATCATGCTGAAATATCCCAAACATAGAGACTTAGGGGCCAAATGTTTTCTTTCATATTTGGAAGCTAGAGTAAAACCTAAGATAGTATGAAAGTTAGCTAAGTTTAATTAATAAACCCACCAAAGTTGAAATTTCACATAAGCTGGGGGAACCATAACTATGAAGGTGGCGGGAGAACGAAGTGAGGAAGGGAGGGGAGAGAGGGAAAACGGTGGGTTACCAATACAGCTGGGAATACTCGACTCCCACGAGAAGCCTAACTATACACAGGCAGGTAGAGAAACTCAGAAATTTCAAAAATTACTATAAATGTATATGTTCATTTCAAATTATAGCATGAGGGTATTACAGAGGAGACATGAGTTTGGGGAATGGATGAAGCAGGGGAGATCCTGGACTAGGATCAGCCTTAACTTAGTTAATATCTATGTATGCATGAATATGTAACAATAATTCCCTCCAACATGTGAGACTATGTTGAACAAATAATAATCATAATAATAAAACAGCTGTGTAAATTTCACCTAAACTCTACCCCTCCTCAAAATCCTACAACTCTTCCTGGTTGGGAAGGCACTCCAGAGTACCTCTGGTGCAGGTGGGGATGAAAACTCCTCCTTCTTCAAGTTAGTAAATCTGCTGTTCACAGGCTAGAGGTAATGGGAATACAGGATTTTTTTTTTTAACTAATCCCTGAGTCATTGCATACATTTCCAAGTTTTATAAGGGTCTTATCCTACGCTAACAGTAGACGCTGCAAGACTGTGAGATCTATGGAAGGTAGACTAGCAATCCCTATACCCTATCACCATCCTAATCCCTGGAACCTGTAAGGTAATTCTTTACCTTACAAAGCTAAAGGGACTTCATAGCTGCAGTAAAGGCTAAAGACTTCGAGATTGGGAGATTAGGTTGATTACTGGGGTGGGCCCAATGTAGTCATGTTGGTGCTTGCAGAGCAACTTTTCCTGGCTATGGTCAGAGATGCAATGTTACAGGCTTTGAAGATGAAGGGGCCACAAGCCAAGAATGCAGGCAGCCTGCAGAGAACAGAAAAGGCAAAGAAATGGTCTCTCCTCTAGAACATGCAAGAAGGAAGCGACCCTGTTGATAACTTGATTTCGGCCCAGTGAGACCCATGTGAGCATTCCGAGCTACAGAGCTAGAGGGTAATAAATTTGTGCAGCTTTATGCCACTGTTTTTGTGCATTTGATACAGCAGCAACAGAAAACTATAAGATCACTTATTGGGGCTGCAGTGGTGGCTTGGTGGTTACGACACTTGCCTGGCATGCGTGAGAACATGGGTTTGAACCCCAGCACCACGTACACAACGAGGTGTGGGAGCAATGGAAGCCACATGAAAAACTAAATAAAATTCTTTCTCTCTCACTGTCCCTCTCTTTTAAAAAAATCACTTATTGTTGGATCTGAAAAGTCCTCTGAAAGCTCATGTATTAAAAACTTGGTCCTGAAGGCAGCAGCGTTAGAGGTGGGGCATTTGGAAGGTGATTGGATCATGAGGGCTAATCCATTGATGGGTTTATAATTTAACGGGCTATTAAGAAGTGGTGGAGGGCTAAGTGGTCATGGAGCTTGTTCGAGAACACAGATTTGAACCCAGCAACGAAAGCCACACGAAGAACTAAATAAAAATTGATTCTCTGTCTTTAAAAAAAAAGAATTTTTTTTCTTTTTTAAGAGAGAGAGAGAGAGAGAGAGAATCAACTTTAGTTTTCCATGTGGCTTTCGTTGCTTTGATGCTTTGCTGTGTACAGGGTGCTGGGGTCCGAACCTGCCTACTTTTGCATGCCAAGCAAGCCCACAACCACTGACCCATTACTCCAGCCCCTAGAATGACATGTTCTTAAAAAAAAAAAAAGTGGTGGAAACTTAGGAGGCAGGGTCTAGTTGGAGCAAATAGGTGGTTAGAAGCATTTTGAAGGTTGTATCTTGTCCCTGGGCTCCTCTCTGCCTCTTTGCTTCCCTCCTCCATGCACTTCTCCCTGATGTTCTGCCTACCATAGGCTTAGAAGTAACAGCCAAGTGACCATGGAAACCTAAAACTGTGAGCCAAAATTCCCGCCCCCATGCCTTTTAAATTCTATCTCCCAGGTATTTTGTCACAGTCATGGAAAGCTAACACAATCACTAAGAGGGTGTGAGTAAAGACAGGAATGAGCCAAGGGTGCCTTGGGGACACCAACACTTGAAAGGACAGAAAAAGGTATCATCCCAGGAGACAAAAAGGGAGGCACCAAGTGGTGGAAGATATCAACAGAAAAGGTTCCAAGGAGAAAGTGGGCCAGAGAATTTAAACTGCTTACTATTTAAAGAGAAGGCTGAAGGAGGTTAAACAGTCTTTACATTTTAAAGTGCATTTTAATTTCCCCCTGGTGATTCTAGCATTTGCATTTAACAAATAACCTCTTTGACCAGAAACTATCACCTTCTGCCTCGCTTAGAACTTTCACAACCTTGATCCACCTTATAAACCCACAGGTTCCAGAACAGCAGGTTTTGCCACATTGTAAGCCAGAAAGAAATGCAGCTATTTTTATGTGTTAATCCAAGTTACATGACTCTGGGGGATGGCCCAAATAAAAAGTGAGAACAGACACTCAGGCTAGCCTGACAGTGTAGGAACCATTAGGCAAAATGCTTAGCAGATTCTGTCTATTCCAGTGTGACTTTCAAACCCTAGGAACCCCTTTTAATCTTTGAGGTGCTGGAAGGTTTTAGCCTGCCTTCCTGCAGTCCTAATCCCCATAGTAAAGGTTCTACCCAGACCTTCCCCTTTCCCCCATGCTTACAGTTCAAAATGACTGCTTCTCTACAAATGATCTATTACCACTTTGGAAAATAATAAATTATTTCACCCAAGCAGGGACCACAGATGCTCTATCCTAGAGGACATTTACATTCTAAAAGGCAATGTTTACAAAAGAAAAGAAATGCTGAATTTATAAATGTTTAGGCTTCAAGGCTCAAAAACCGGGGCTGGAGTGGTGGCTCAGCAGTTCTGGCGCTTGTCTGGCATAAGTGAGGATGCAGGTTTGAACCTGAGCACCAAGAACACAACAAAGTGTTGGGGCAACAAGTCACATGAAAAACTAAAAACAACTGATTCTTTTTCGATTTTTTAAATCAATTTTTATTTAGTTTTTCAGGTGGCTTTCGTTGCTCCAACACTTTGTTGTGTTTGTTGTGCTAGGGTTTGAACTTGCGCACTCGTGCATGCCAGGCAAGCATCAAAACCACTGAGCCACCGCTCCAGCCCTGTCCCTCTCTTTAAAAAAAAAAAAAAAAGAAAAAAAGACTCAAAATGTGAAAGGAGCTTATTTTTAAATTATGAACTTACTTTATCCTCTAGCTTTGACAACCTGAGCCTGGTGCTGCATTCTCACACAAGGTCGGTGGCTAACGACTTTTTTCTCTACCTCAACATTTTAACCCATTTATTTTTCAGGATTGTTGTCACTTTCTTAGGGAGCCTGTTTCAGGTTATGTTGGGTCTGTCTTTAGGCCCTCACAGTACACCTGCAATTCTTGTGAAATGCTGACCACATCTGAAATTTCTTATCACCTTGTTCAACATATGACAAGTTCTGAGAGGACAAGTCTGCCTTTTGTCATGTTCACCATTTTCTTCCTGGTACCTAGAATATGCAGGTACTCAAAAAATATTTGCTGAAGAGTGAAGAGTAAGGGCTTGATGCTCTTATTCTAGGTCTACTGGTGCCTTCTGTATTAGTGGTTCCTGGAAATATAGATGGAAATTAAAAAGCTGGGCCGTTCAAAGCTAAATGGTTAAAACCACTGAGTTTCTAAAACATATCAAATTCCCTATCTTTATTTCTTGTCTTGTCCAGAGTCTGAAGCAGCAATCAAGCATGAGAACAAGTAGGACACACTTTCAACACAGACATCAGGAAAACAGAATAGGGGAGAGAGAGAACAGTCTTTTCATCACATGATGTTTGCTGGGACAATTGGATAATCACATGCAAAAGAATGAAGGACTCTTTTTCTTTATGCACAAAAATTAACTCAAAGTGGATTATAAACCTAAAGATAAGAGTGAAAATGTTAAGATTCTTGGAAGAAAATACAGGAGCGGAATGAGGTGGCACACATATGTAATCCCAGCTACTCAGGAGGCTCAGGCAGAAAAACAGCAAATTGAAGGCCCACCAAGCAACTTAATGAGACCCTCTCTCAAAATAAAAAAATAAATTAAACTTAAAAACAAGAGAGAAAAAAAGGCGTACTTGTGACCATAAGCTAGTCAGTCTTTTTTTAGACATGATACCAAAAGCATAAAGAACTACAATAAATAAAATGGACTTCATCAAAATGAAAAGTATTTGTCTGTACTTCAAAGTACACTATCAAGAAAATGGAAGGGTTGGGGATTTAGCTCATTGGCAAAGCGCTTGCCTAGCACTCGCAAGGCCCCGAGTTCGGTCCTCAGCCCTAAAAAAAAAAAAAAAATGGAAAGACAATTGGTAGAATGGAGGAAATATAAATCATATCTGACAATAGGCTGATACCCAGATACATAAAGAACTCTCAGAATTTGAATACAGACCTTTACTCAAGTAAGACACACAAACAATAAGTACATAAAAGATGCTCATCATCATCAACCATCAGAAGAATACATATCAAAACCACAATGAAGCGCTTGAGCGGTGGCTCGGCAGTCAACGGTGCTTGCTCAGCATGCGCAAGTACACGGGTTCAAACCCCAGGACCCACGTACACAACTAAGTGTCAGAGCAACGAAAGCCATGTGAACAACTCTATAAAAATTGATTCTCTTTCTTTCTCTCTTAAAACAAAAACAAAAACAAACCCAAAAAAACCCCACAAAAAACCACAAGGAAATATTGTACTCCCGGGGACAGCTATAGCAAAATGACAGATATCAATGAATGGATAAACAAAATGTGGCATATCAGTAAAATAAAACATTAGTCATGCTACAACCTGGAAGAACCCTGAAGACATTATGCTAAATAAGTCAGTCCCAGAAGACTGTTACGTAATTTCACTTATATGAAATGTCCAGATTAGGCAAATCTACGGACAGAAAGTAAATTGATGGTTGTATAGGGTTAGAAGTTGGGGTGGGGTGGAATCTTGGGGAAAAATTCGGGATGTGGGATTTACCTGGGGTGATGTATATGTTCTATAATTTGATGTTGGTTATACAACCCTACAATTATACTAAAAAACTATTGAGTTGTATCCTTTAAATGGATGAATTAGTATGGTTATGAATTATATATTAATAAGTGGGATAATGAAATACCTGAAATTTTCCCCAAACATTACATATTTGTTAGAAGCCAGTCTCGCACTCATTTTCGCAAAGTATAAAGGACAGAAACACAGATTTCTGTCTTCCAGGATACTTTAAGTCTCAAGTTCATTCATTTTCCTGTGTGCCTGCAGAATTGTCAAGGGTTCACTGTAGGAAGTACTTTCCCAGTCAATCATGGGCCTACAAGCTTTTTGCAACAGAACACGATTCTACACAGCCATGTTACTTTTCCTCCTTATCAATATGTTGTCCTTGAAGCTTGAAAAGCAGCACGAAAAAATTTTCTTTTTTTCTTTCCTGTATAGAGATATTCACTCCATTTATGGCATCTGAAACTCACTGGACAAAGTATTTAGAGTAAGCCAGAGTGCCAGGATGGCCAAACCCTAAATGTTAGATGCTAAACTTTGTGCTCTTGATGTTCTCTCCCTCTCCCTTTCTTTCTTTTGGACAGAGCTGGAGATATAGCTCAGTGATAAGAGTGCCTCCCTAACATGCTTGAGGCCCTGGTTTGGATCCCCAACACCAGACACACACAAGAAAAAAAAAGAAAAACAAATTCTTTCCTTTGGCTAAGCTCCTTAGCTCTAGGACAAAGAACTAAATCCTTTACCCCTATTCCCTGGTACTATGAGCAAGCAGTAGATGGGAAGAGATATAAAGAAGCTTCCTGGAGTTCAGGCTCCCCTTTCCAGTTCTGAGGGTTTACACCTGAGCACCCACTCACTCCTGAGCTACTTTATTTCCCTTTTTCATATATGGCAGGGCTTAGCTAAGGGCTCTGGGAGCAATTCCTGACCTGGCATGTCAGAGGAAACAAAGCAACACAGAGGAAATGTGGTTGGTGAAGGAATTCAGAAGAAGAAAGGCCAAGACTTTTTTCAGTGCAAACTATTAGTCTATGCAGGCACAGTGATGCATGCCTAGAATCCCAGCAACTTGGGAGGCTGAGGCAGGAAGATTGCAAATTCAAGGCTAGCTTGGGCAACTATTCAAGACCCTATCTCAAAGTAAAATAAAAAGGCTTGTGGATATAGCTGAGTACTAGCATGACTGTGATTGTCTAGCATACGTGAGGCTCTGGGTTCAACCCCAGAACCATCAAAAAAAAAGAAAAAAAAGAAAAGAAAGAAAGAAAAAGAAAACTGTTAATTGGGGAATTCACAGCAGACACCAATAGAGACATCTTGAAATAAAATGAATAATTGGATTAGAAAAATTAGCAAATGGCAACTTTATTTCCAAATCCTTGATACACACACACACAAACATATAAAAGACAATGGTAAAATCTAAAGACAGAACAAACCCCTGTGTGTCAGAGTGCTGAAGGAGAAAAGGGGATGGGGATGGAAATGTGGATGGGAGGTTCAACATTTTCTAGCTTCAGAAAGGCAGAGAGCCCAGATCACAGCTGGCACATCTTAGTATTGGTTATATATTCTTTTTTTTTTTTTATTAAGAGTATATAATAGAGATACAAATGAGAGGAAAACATTATCAGACCATCAATAACCAAAGTATATATACATAGTTATCCAGGGGTAATGCTCAAACATGGATGACCGGTTATAGATTCTTTACGAAGCTGTTTACCTGTGGGAAAGAGAAAACTCGAGTTAAATTTCACATTTTGAGCAGACTACTCAATGGTTCACCCTTAATGTGTATGTATGCAGTCCCATGAGTTTTTGTGAGGAAGGGAAAATAGGCCTGGAGAAGAAATGTGAGTTGCCCAGCAAGTGGAAGAGCTAGGAACAGAATCCGGAAGTGTCCTTTCCCCAGTTTTAGAATACCTTAGAGGAGGAAGTCAGCTGACAAGCATAGGTTACAAGTCAATTATTCAACAATTGTTACCACTGCATATTTCAGAGAATAGGAATTATATTTGTAACTTGTGCAAGATCCCATACGCTTTAGAGTGTGAAGAGAGTGAACTGGAAATTGAGATGTAAAGCCGAAGGCCCAATATATTAAACTTTGAAGCAAAGACCAGAAAGATAAAAATACAACACAGAAAAACCACTAGAAAGCAGGGGTTAAGGTCCTTCTTACCTTCCTCATGAGTTCTTCTTGTTTGGCTACTTCTTCAGAGAAATCATCATTGACATCTAACACCAGTACTGGAATGTTCAGCAGAGTCTCAAAGTGGAGCCTATAAAAAGCATGAACACAAAAAAAGAAACCGTCACATACTCACTAAATTTTAATAATTTAGAGAACATATCTCAAATCATATGGCTTCTCAATGAAATAGCATGTAATGGCATTACAAAAACTCAATAAAGCTGGTTGAAAAGAAGAAGGCTGAGAGTCCTCTTTATTCCTGAGACTGATACTGAATGAAGGTCAGAGCTCTAAACATACCAAGCTGAAAGGGAGGACAATCCAGAGACTAGGAATATCCATTTAGTAAAACTGGCATTTTCCATCCCCAGCCAATTATAATCAATTACAATGCTTAATTTAGGAAAACATAAAAAGAAATAAAAATAAAAACTATCTAATAAAAAGTAGAACTTTTTTTCTTTTTGTATTAGGGATTGAACCAAGGTGCACTTTGCCACTGAGCTACATTTCCAGTCCTTTGTATCTTTTTATTTTGAGACAGGGTCTCACTAAGTTGCTAAGGTTCGCCTCAAACTTGAGATCCTCCTGCTTCAGCCTCTGGAGTCACTGGGATTATAGTTATGAACCTCATACTTGGCTGAACTACTTGAACAACCAGCTATAGGGAAGCAGGTTTCTGTCTGATGTTTATCTTTTCCCCAACTCACTTGGTTGTCTTGTGAATAAACCAGGCTTCATGCTGACCATGAAGTTGCTCAAGATAGGACAGCTCGATTCCTTTCTCTTCCTCTCTGGCTCTCCGGTATAGTCTCTTCAAACAAACCTAAAAGACAACCCCCCCGCCCCCACCCGGCCTGTGAGTTCATTTGCTGTTCTGTCTGTTACAATGCAGTCCTGGGAGCCCTGAGACCTATACCATGTCTCTATGTCCATCTTGGGCACTATAAGCCATAGTCTTGCTACTGCTGCCTTGTTCTCTTATTCAATAAGAGGATCTATACCATCCTTTCCACCTCCATCTTAAAGCTGCTCTTCTTCTGGAGTATCCTTATCTGGTTAATGGCTAACATCATCCACTCAGTCGGCCAAGCTGGAACCCAGTAGTGCCTTTCTTTCTCCACCTTCCAAACCACATGAGGAAGTAAAAAAATTCTCTGTCATCTCTCTGGTTGGTTCTCTTCTTGCTTCGCCTCTCACTTCTGCCTTAATCAGTGCTCAGTGACCCTCACCTGAACTATATGGCAAAAGTCTTTTGTCTTTCTGCCTCCTGGAGGAAGAATACTGGAAAAAGCACAGACCTTAAAGTCAGAAGGTCTGGAGTCCATTAGTCTCCATCACGCACTAGTGGTGTGCCCTTGGTAGACTTCCATTTCTTCATCTTCTACACACCCCACAGGTCTCATGGAATTCACTGAGGTAAGTCAGGTCAAGCTCCTGGCAAAAGTGGTTTGCTCCTTCTATCTGTCCCCTTAGTCCAGCCTTCCATAGATCCACAACATATAATGGCATTACTTTCCTTAAAATATTTCACAGGCCCCTTATTGCTTATAACCATAACCACAAGTTCAAGAAAGTGTAAGTGGCCTTATGTTTACAAAATGGTAAGTAATTTGAAATATCTCTTTTATATTATACCAAATACTCTCCCTGGAGTAGGATGAAAAATTTACAAAGATCAAAGATAATAAAACCACCTCCCACTAACCCACCTCCCCCAGTTCACTGAGTGTGCAGAACTCTATTCTGTATCTGTCTGGTAGAAAATCTGAAGCACACTGGCTCAGAGAACACAGGTGTCTCCTTCTTTACTTGTCACAAAACCCACCCTTACTATTTCTGAACTTCCTTAGCTCCTCCACTGGTCTTGTTGCTTCAGCCAGATTTGACTTCTTTTTCTTCAGGACAGGTCAAACTCTTTCATGCCTCAAAATTTTTACTACAAATGTTTGCTTTGCCTGAACTGCCCCTGTTCCTCTCCCTGCCAAGAAAATGTTTTATTATTCAATGTCATCTGTTCTGGAAATATACTGGAAATATAGATGTGAGCTTTATCCCCAAATGTAGTACACAATATTCCCAAAGACTTGGGGTCTTTGCTGTTTTCTGCTTATCTTAATTTTCCTCTAAGGAAATGAACTCAAGCAAGCAAATTTCACTTAGGACCTTATGCCCAGCTTTTTAAACCAATGAGTAGACACAGCTCTCACAGGGTTAATACTTTTAGTTCTCATCTCTTTTTTCTACACCTTTCCCCTAATCAATTAATAATAATTTCTCCTAACTTAGACACAGACCCTGTCCCTGGAATTTGATTTGCTATTAATAGCTGAACTCTGAGGTTTGGATCCTAAATGCAGCAGTTCACATAAGGGAGGAGGCAACATGGACTCATGGTAGAGGCAGGATGCTTTCAAATTCCCACTTCTGTGAAGGTTCCCCTTTACCTCTGGTCCAGCTTACTGAGCTCACCTCTGAGAACCAAATGCTGGCGAGGCTCTGGGCAAACACAGACTACTAGTCGTTTCTCAGATGAATCAGAGGACAGAGCAAAGTCTGCACAGGGCACTAGGAGAGCACGGTGACTGGGGGATACCCAGGAGGCAGGCTTAGAATCTGTCTTGCTTAGGGCTGAGCAAAGGACATGGCTGAGTAGGAGGTCAATAAATATTTACTGCATGTATTCATGTAATATTTTCAGTTGGGTACAGTGGCACACACCTGTAATTCCAGCAATTCAGGATGCTGAGAGAGGAGACTCTCCAGTTTGAAGCCAGCCTGAACAACTCGGTGAGACCCTATCTCAAAATAAAAAGTAAAAAGGGCTAGGAGTATGACTCAGTGTCCCTAGATTCAATCACCAGTACTGGAAAAATAAAATTAATTTCTATTCTAGTCCCTCCATCTATTTTTTTCTCCTATTTTCATTTTTTGGTGGGGGGGCACAGGGGAAGTACTGGAAATTTAACCCAGAGTATTTTACCTCTGAGCTATATCCCCAGCTCTTTTTTTTTTTTTTTTAAAGAGGTGGAGGGGGAGGGAGAGAGAATCAATTTTATTTATTTTTCCACCTGGCCTTAGTTTCTCAGACACTTAGCTGTGTATGTGGTGCTGGGGTTTGAACCCAGGTAAGTGCTCCAACCTGTCACTGCTCCAGCGCTTCCAGGTCTTTTTATTTTATTTTGAGGCAGGATCTCACTTAAATTGCTGAGGCTGGCCTTGAACTTGTGATCCTCCTGCCTTAGCCTCCTGAGTTGCTGGGATTATATGTGTATGCCACCATGCCTGGTTTACTTTCTTTTCTACTTTCCTTCGCTCTGAACTTGCCTCTTTTTCTTTCCTTTTATCTTTCTGTGCCTGCATCCCCACCCTCCTTGCTGATGGCTTTGAGACCATCCCCCCACTTGCTCCTCTCCTCCTCTAATCACAGCTTTTTCAACATACCCTAACTTCCAGCTACCCAGTTTTCTTCATCCCAACCAATGTTATTAATTTTCTGGAGACTTACAAAAATAATTTATACACATACTTTCTCTTAACTTTTAAAAAAATGTATATAAAATGTGCGGAACCATATACTTGGTACCTGTTTTACTTTACTTAGCAATAAATCTTAGAGATAGTTACACATTAGTACATAAAGAACTTTCTCATTCATTCTTAGAGTTTCTAGTGTATAGTCAGAGCACAATAAATTCAAACAGTTCCTTCTGATGAACACTTGGGTTGTTTCCAATAATTTGCTACTGCAAACAATACTGCTTGGTACCCAGGCCACTTGCCTGGGTGAGTGTTATCTATGGATTAAATTCCAAGCAACTGATTAATAGGCCAAAAGGTATGAACATACTGCCAAACTGCCTCCTTGGAAGTCAACCAATTTATATTCCCACCAGCAATTAGTTTAGGATTTCCTAAACTACTACTTATTTTCCTCTTTGAGAGAAAAACACTGTATGAATTAGTGAGCATTAAAAAAAAATATGGCTTTGTTTTCATGTACACACCACAAGAACACAGTAATTCATTCATTCATTCATTCTTTCTTTTTTTTTTTGGGTACCAGGGATTAAACCCAGGGACACTTAACCACTGAGCCCCAGCCCCACCCCATTGTTATTTTTTATTTTGAGACAGGGTTTTGCTAAGTTGCTGAGGCTGGCTTTGAACTTGCAATCCTCTTGCCTCAGTCTCCCAAGCCGCTGGGATTACAGACATGTGCCACCATGCCTGGCTAAGAGCATGGTGATTCTTAACAAAAGCTTACAAACATTGATGCAAACACTGATTAAAATAGGTAAATATTGTCCTTTTTACTATTAATTTACTTAACAAAGCAAACTTTTCCCTTAGAAGTCTAGGTAAACTCCTATTTTAAACAATTGGCATAATTTTTACTTTACTGACATGATTATGGCAAATTCTTTTAAAAATGTGCAAACAGAAAAAAAAACCAAAAAAATAAAATAAAATAAAAATGTGCAAACAGTGCTTTTTTTTTTTGCCTGGCTCCACTTCATTATAGTCCTCAGGGGGAAGACACACATGAATGAGAACAGGAAAGACAGTATGGGTGAAATTTGCAGGGAGGTCCCTTTAGCCAATCTTCTCCTAGATAGCAGAGAGAAGAGTTGTTATTGATTGCTTTGGGTCAGAGATAGGAACTGGATGGTGGCCACTGATGGGTCTGCTCATTGTGCCTCCCAAACCTTAAACCCAGGTGCCATTTGTTCCCACACACCTTCTGCACACCAATCTCCATGCGTCACACACTGAGGCCTGGCTTGGCTCTTTGCAGTACCTTGGCCAGCTGCACTCTCTCTACCTGACTTCAAGGCACTGAGGAGTACCAACATCCAGTCATTTCTCTTCTGATTTTTTTTAAAACTGCAGGCTTGCTTGCTTTTTAGAATTTAGGGGAAAATAGGTGAATAGGAGCTGAAAGCCCTACTGAGGTCCATCTCACATGCTCTAAACTTAGCATTTGCCAGGACTCTGCAAGTATTGAGCACTGGCACAGCTTTTTATGCAGAGGTAGTTTAACTTCGTTTGTTCTCTTGGGTACAGTTACCTCTGAATCTCCGAGAAGAGGTCAGGCAACTTAGGTAAAGCATATGGGCATTCCTGAGTCCCCAGGTCTACTGCCATCAAAACTGGACTAAAATCCCTAATCTAATCCCAAAATAAGTGATTTTTCTTCTCTGCCATTAAGTTGCAATTATCCTTCAACTTGCTTCATTCTATACCAGCTAAAATACTTCAATTAGTCTTCTCAAAAGAATATATTAGTCCCTCAAATGATAATCATTATCTTCTTCATCATCACCACTATCACTGCCCCCATCTCCTTCTCATAGGTCATTCAGAATACATAAAACAAAAAAAGTAAGGGAGATTTGCTTGCTTTCCTGTGGATCCCAGTATCTGAATCCAGCCTCCACTCCCCATAAGCAGGAGCCTGTAAGTTGGCCAGGCAGTCCTGTTTTGCTCCCAGGAATGAATCAGCCTATCTAGTTCTCTGCTCCTCCTAAGCACTGTCTTCATGGCACTGAGCTGGCTGCACTGAATTTCAGTCTCCCTTGAAACAAGTGAGGTCAGAACACTCCATTCTAATGTCCAGCCCCTCAATCTTCTGCTTCTTTCAGTCCAGCCATTCCATGACACCCACTGGAAACCTTGGGTACTTTTTAAGTACCAACCAAAATCTTTACTCAGAACAACAACACCACTCTCATGTAGTGTTGGCCCTGGCCATGAACCTTCTCTCTCACCTTGAACCCTATCCTCAGCTACTTCAAGCTCTTTGGCAGGGGATTCCTCTTTCACCCTTCACTGATACCTACTCTAAAATAATTGTCATAACTAGCCTTTTATGTACCTGCTCCCAAGCAATGAAGTCCTCTGAAAGACGGCACAGAAACGTGACCTAGCTGATTAAATTGCAATTAATGCACCTAACTTCAGAGTGGTTCTCGCTCTTTCTTAGTACCAGGGACTGAACCCAGGGGTGCTTAACCACTGAGCCACATTACCAGCCACTCTGTCTGTCTGTCTGTCTATCTATTTTTGGTACCAGGGATTGAACCACTAAGCAACATGCCCAGCCCTTTTTATATTTTATTTTGAGACAGGGTCTCACTTTGAACTTGTGATCTTCTTGTCTTAGTTGCTGGGATTACAACAGGTGTGCGCTACACCCACCCACCCCCGCCCCCAGCTTCTTTTTCATTTTGAGACAGGGTCTCACTAAATTGCTGAGGCTGGCTTTGAACTTGCGATCCCCCTGCCTCAACCTCCTGAGGTGCGCAATTGCACCCAGCTAGTGCAGTTCTCTTCATGAAGGGAAACTTTGTGGAAGGTTCTCAGCCCTCTGGCCTCACAGAAATGCTAGTTCATTTTCATTCTCAACCTTAGACTCTATTAACTTGTGTGGAATCTCTTTTTCCTGCCTATTCTAGCTTCTGTCTTATAATCTCTGTAAACTCTTGAAACAAAGATCCCTAATATCTGGATCTTGTCATATGTAAGGGCCTCTTGTTTGGTTGCTCCATTCCTAAGGTGACATCCTTCTTTCTAGTCCTCTGCTCTTTGGTCCATGTGAGTCTATGTGACAGGGACTCTCCCACTTGTTTTCTGACTCTGCTCAATCTGCTCTCAAGCTTGCTTCTGCCACATGGTTTATTCCTAGCTCTGAAAAATATGGCTTCTATCCTGTCGAAAGCTTTCCCTCCTTCTAAGACTTTGTGGTATGGCTGGAATTTGACTATACCTTAGAAGTATTTCCCAAAAGCTGAAAGCAGTACATCTCTCAAAAGGAACTTCTTGCCTTGACTTGGAATCCCACTCCAGAAGTCTTTAGAGATATCTGGTTTGAGTTAATGGATTTTATAGACAAGGACCCCTCCAGTGCAAAGCTTTCCCCAGGGTTGCCCAAGCTCACTGCCAGTCAGCAGAAGCCAAGGACCATACTATCTCCAGATAATTCAGTCTCCTGCAATAATGTCAACCCTTATGTTGGCTGGCTCCAAAGTCCAAGCCAGAAAGCCATACAATGTACTTCTGTAGCCCATCCTGTCATACCTGTGGCCTCCTCAAGGTCCAAAAAGGGACTATAAGGGCAGTGCCTGGATGAGGTGAGGAAACCCTCTTTCTTTCCCTTCCCACATTCTATCCAGAAAACCAATGAGACCATTACAACCTCTGATGACCCTGCCATCAGAAGGAAGCACTGGGGCCACAGGCTATAGGTTAGAGTCTCCAAGCCACAAACCAGGAGTATTAAGAGAAAATGCCCATAATTCTGACTTTGTGGCTTAAGAGGGACTCTTTAATGCATAGTTAATTGCTCGAGCACGCTGCTATATAAGACCTGTGAGAAATGGGGTGCTCAATACTAGAATGGGGTGTCCACCTATTGCTCTCTCTGATAGGGATAATGGTTGCACTCTAGCTTCTCCAACAAGAAAATCAGAACGTCACACCTCAAGTTTCATAAAGCCCTGAAATCTAAGGTTTTCAGATCAGAGTTACCTGGGGAGTAGCCTGGAGGTAAATGAAGCCATGTAATGAGAGTCGGCTCGAAAACTCCTGCAGAAGAAAAGTATGCCAATCCTGATAGATATGCCATTCGATGTCACTGAGGGAGCCATTTTCAAAAAGATTCTTTGCAAAGATATACCTGGTTGGGTGGGGTGGGGGTGGGGGTACAAGAGAGAGAGAAGCAGAAAAATCAATAACCATCTTGTTCCATGTCTGTTCAAACCACTTAACCTTTCTAGTTTTTCATCAATCCTTAAGAAATCTGAATTCTTAACCCACAACTCCCTCTCTGCTCAAAACTATGATGGGAAACAGTACCTAGACTTAGAGGCTGAGACCACAGCTGTCCAAATGGAATAAGACACTGCAAGAAAAGTGACACCAGAAGAGGAACTCACTGGACCCTGACAATTTTTAAACCAGTTGAGATACACAGCAGAGGGTATAAACTTGGGCTTTTAAAATTTCCTTGTTATGGCAAGGCCCCAAACGAAAACCAAGTAAATCTAGCATAAAGCCACTCAGCATATTTCATTGAAGGACTCACACCCTCTGAGTCTCCAGCCTTCTCGGCTACCCTTCTTTTTAGCTAAGAAATGAAGAGGGAACTGCCTTTAGGTGGTGTCATCTATGGAGGAGGAAATGCATTTCTTACTAACTTCTGCATTATC
The DNA here is from genome assembly GCA_004027875.1 of Aplodontia rufa. NCBI lineage: Eukaryota > Metazoa > Chordata > Mammalia > Rodentia > Aplodontiidae > Aplodontia > Aplodontia rufa. Next base: position 26,592 of record PVKS010012240.1, read on the forward strand.
AAGAAAGCAGACTCTCCCAAAAAGTACCTATGAGTTCTTACTGGCTTGCTTCCCCTGCTGCTGAGCTTCTAAGTCAGATAAAAGAAGGCTAAAGCTGAAAAGCAAACTAGCTTTGCTCCTTGCTTACTTACACAACAAAAGGAGGCCTGATAAATAGGAAATCAGAACTAAACAGAAATCATGGCTTTGGAAGGGTCAATTCCGCTTTCAAATCTCAGGCATCTCAATACAAAACACAATTTACATCCTTAACAATGAACTCCAGTTTCTAAGGCAACGCTCAGCAACTGGCCACTTCTGGGAAAACGAAATTCAGAATCCTTGTGTACAAATGACTCAGGGAAGTGCAGCCTGCAAGGCTGTGAGTGCACCCTTAAGAGAACAGTTTCCAGAGTAACTTTGCAGGGTTTGATCCTGGCTGTAATGTTCACTATCCGAGATACACTGGAAGTCACCTGAAGTCTCTCAGCTTATTGCTGTGATGACTGCCTATAAAACTCATAAAGTGCTTAGAAAAGTGACTGACAGAGTATTCAAGATATCTTAGTTCCTATTATAACTGCTTTTTGCTAGGCTGTAAAGAAGCTAATGTAGAAAAGAGCAAAAGTAAACTTTTCTAATCTGGAATGGTTTTGCTACAGTTTAGCTAAAGACAAAAGGGAAAAGGTGACTTGTAACTCAAGTTCTAAAAAATGCTATCAGCTTTTCCACAGATAACTAGAAGATGAAATTTAGATTTTATAAAGAAAAATTTAAAAGCCCTAAATAAAGGGCCCTGAGGATGAGCACTTCCCTTATTTGTCCAAAGTTGGTAGTGCTCAGTGGGAGGGAGTAGAAGGGCAAGGTACTGGGCACTAAGAGGAGAGATCCACTGCAGACTGAATGCAGGGGCTGTGGAGAAGAACAGGGCTTAAGGTCTAGCAGTCAGGGTCTCTGTCCTAAAAACCACATGCTAGGGTTTCCTTTAACTCAATCAGAAAATACTTAGTTTCTTTCTCCCTGTACTCTACTGTCCCAGAAAATCCACATTCCTCCTTCAGAACACACAACAATCCTGTTAAGACTAGGATTCTTATGGAGGCAATGACTGGGTCTGCCTTCTCTGCCACAGCCTCAGGACCAGGCCTGATGCCCCAACACAGGAGGCATTCAATAAACCAATAAATAAAGGAATGATTTGTTTATTTGTGTGCATACACACACTCACAAAATGGAGAATGGAATCCAAGGCTTGCGCAAGGTAAACACCACATTCTACCACTGAGCTGCACTCCCCAGCCCCTGGAATATATTTTTAAAAGAATGGCAAGGGTCTAAATTATCCTCAGGATTAGAATTTATAATTTGTTACCCTTTCTGTCTCAAAAATGTCCCCTCTGATGAAAGTACCTGGACTGTTGCTGCTGCTCATAGTGTGATCAATTTTTACCACTTCTTTTATAAGTAAATGTTAAGATCCAGATAGCTTAACAAAGTACTAATTAATGAAGTACTTCTATTTCTCTGTTTTCATCAGGGAGGTCTCTCATATGGCTACCTCACTAAGGAGCTAGAAGTCAAAAAACCAACTGTGAATGTTTCTAAGCAACCCAGGAAATTATATGTAACTCCACTTCCTAATCTCAGAGACATGTCTTGGTAGCTGAGAGGAAAACAGAGAATTACAAAGCATAGTGAAGAACTAAAACTCAGAGCCCAACCATTTGTAATCGACCCATTTGGCTTTTTAGGTATAGGCCCCTCTTGGAACTGTGTAGCCTAAAGGGTTTGTTTCACATACGTTACATGAGTTTGAGGTAAAGTCAGAACAATCACATGCCATTTATAAATAAACCCTCATGTTTTTCTTCCAGGATGCTTTATGGGAGCACTAAAAACTAGTTTATCTACTTTGGAATTAAGTGAGTAGCCAAATGAATGTCTTCAGCAGTGAGTGCAGAACAGAACCAGGATATCTGGCACCTGCATGGGGTAATTCTTTTGGAACAGATGGGCTCACCTCCAAGGCTAGCTGCTACCCTTTACTGAAAGTAACCATATATCTCATTCCTTCAGATGGGCAGGATGAAGCTCTGCCCTTGAAATACATATCTGGCCAGCAATAAACCCTATTACATAAGAAGGGGTCAAAAACGGCTAAACAGGATACACAAGGAAAAATAGAGCCAATTTCACAAATGTGCTATTTTTGCCTAGATATTCTTTTTTGAATAATAAAAAGAATGAATAGATCTTCTGTTAATAGTTTTAAGATAACAAATTTTAATTGTCTATTTTTTTCTTTTATTATGGAGTTGAGTTGTTGTACAATCATAAATGCGTATAAAGTAGCAATATGATATGCATTTTTCCTAAATCACAGTTACCCCCATATCGCCCACATCCAGTCTCTTGATTCTTCTATATTATGCCCCTATAACAGATATAAATGTCCACATATATGTGTGTTGTGTGTGTGTGTGTATTGTATGATTGTGAATTTTCCAGAATTACATGACTGCATGAGTATTATTTGGCTCTCTGGAAGGGTGGGGGTAAAGAGTATGCTACATTGTTGATTGTCTCCCTAGATCCCTCTCTATCCTCCTTCTCTCTCCCATCCCCTCGCCTCTCCCCTCCCTCTCTTCCCTACCACATCTCTATGGTTCCCCTAGATTATTTGTTGCTAATGTCTATACTGGGTCTAATACATGAGTTTGACTACCTTTTACCCAAGCCTGGGTTTTATTCTAGGGAAAACATGTGACCTTTGACTCTCTGGGTTTGGCTAACTTCGCTCAGTATGATTTCTCTATTGCCATCCATTTACCTTCAAAGACCACAATATCATCGTTTCTAATAGCTGAGTAGAACTGTGTGTGTGTGTGTGTGTCTCAGAGCTTTTGGATCCATTTATCCAGTGAGGGGCATTTGGGTTGATTCCTTAATTTAGCTATTGTAAATTGAGCTGCTATGAACATAGATTTTGCTGTGTTGCTATAAATGTGCTGATTCTAACTCCTCTGGGAAAACACCCAGAAGAGGGATAGCTGGTTTGTAGGTGGATCCAACCCTAATTTTTTGAGGAGACTCCACACTGCTTTCCAGAGTGGCTATACCAGTCTGCAGTTCCACCAACAGTGTGCTAGTGTTCCTATCTCCCCGAAATCCCCCTCCAGCATCTGTTATTGTTTATATTCTTCATCCTTGCCAATCTGAATGGAGTAAGGTGAAATTTTAATGTTTTGAATTGCTTTTCTTTACTAGTGATTTAGAACACTTTCTCATGTATTCATTGGCTTGCTTGATTTCCTGTGTTGAGAAGTTTCTGTTTAGCTCTCTGGCCCATTTACTGATTGGATTGTGTTTCTGATAGCCACTTTTTTGAGTTCTTTGTGAATTTTGGATATTAGTCCCCTGTTGGAGGAATCACATGCCATGACTGTGTCTCATTCTCAACAAGCATGGATTCATCTGGTTTCCTGGAAAATACACTGCTACCTAAGTTGTGTTCCATGCCTTTAAGTAGGGTAAGTTTTACTACATAGCTACCAGTTTGCCTTTGTCATAAAGTAAGGAAACATAACATAGTCAGGGGCAATATGGGAAATACAATGCATTGAGTTTACGAAAAACAACCTGCTTTTCCGACATATATGATAACTCAGCAGAATTACAATTCTAGACAAATCTGTGTGGAGCTGTCTTTAAAAGGAAGACATATTCTCAAAGTACAATTTTCAAGGACTAGGGTAGCACAGGGCCCATGCAAGAAGAACAAACAAACTTAACTGAGCATGGGGCTGTGATTGGCAAAGGGCATGGCATCTTACCTGTCACTGTACACAGACCTCTCAAAGATCTGTACAGGCTTCTTGGCCTGTAAGAGTTTCTCAGGGAAGTGTTCCAGCTGTACTTTCAGGCGGCTCATAAAAGAAAATGTCTGGAATGTATAGGACCATCGTGCTGGCTCCTGGTACATCATGTCTAGCAAGTTTCCCAGACTCTGGGTAGTACAGGCCTAGAGAGGAATACAAAAGAAGAAAATTTCCTAGGTGTATTTATTCCACAGAACACTACCCTCTTGCCCTTCTGCAAGAAAGTTTACTATTCAGTGCAATAAATTACAAAGGTTTCTTTTCACTAAGAAATACAATCAGATCCTCTAGCTTAGCTGAAACAACATAATCAAGAAAGAGATTTTCCTACATTATTAGACAAGAATCTGATAGCAGGCGATGACATGCTACTTTCAATATAAGCAAAGAGTGGAGGAAAATCATACATAGAATTAACACATTCACAATTGGGCACGGTGACACATCTATAATCCCAGTGACTCAAGAGACTGAAAAGGGGGCCTGGAGTGGTGGCTCAGTGGTTATGGCACTTGCTTGGCATGCATGAGTATGTGGGTTCAAACCCCAGCATCACATATACAACAAAATGTCTGAGCAACGAAAGTCACATGAAAAATTAAAATACAGTTGATTCTGTCTTTCTTTCTCTCTCTCTCTTCTCTCTCACTGTCCCTCTCTCTTTAAATAAATCAATAAATAAAATAAAAATAAAAAGGGCTGAACATGCAGCTCAGTGGTTGAGCATCCCTGGGTTCAATCCCTAGTACCCTTCAAACAGACAGGTAAAACACAACAGAACACATTCAGTGACTGAAGGGTTTGTGGGGTTTGTCAGGTAGAGAGTTAACAAGCAACAGCCATCTAAAATTCTACTCTGAATCCAATCATTCCATTGTAACACTATGTTGATTTTCAAAATTTTGAGACTCCATCTGTGGCTCTTTCTAAAACTTCAAGGCAGATAAGGAAGCAACTGCTTATTTGAAAGTCCACGCAAACAAACAGAATTCTACATTTTATAGCAGGGTTACAATTTGTTAAAACAAAATCCTCCTCCATTCCAGAGACTTTAAGAAATGCAATTTGAAGAGTTTTGTTTACTTGACATCTGTAGGTAGGAACAAGTAGGGGATACTCAGGAGCTCTGGTTTCTTTTCCCAGCTCTGCTGCAGATTTAACACAAAGGTGAGTTTTCTGCAAAGCACTTTGGATCTGCATTCATTCATTCAACCACCATTAACTGAAAGCCTGTGTGATGAGGCTCTGTGTGGGCTAGGTGCTATAAGGGGTATTGAAAAAGGAACATTTATTTCAATGTTCACCGCACTGTCTCACTTTATCTTCAAAACAGTTTTGTGAGGTAGGTAATATTGTTAAGCCCTTTTTCCAAAGGGGAAAAACACAGTCAGAGGATAAGTAATTTACTTGTTCAAGATCTCATGGGGAACAAGAGTTGAATGGAGACTCAAACTTGACTTCCTCTAACCTCTTCATTCTAATGCCTCTTATGAAGGTGAACCAGACCTGGCTAATGAACTCTAGAAACTCACAATGCAAATGGAAGAGGAAGACTAGGATACACAGAGCTAAATATAAGGCAAAATATGATGAAGGGTCAATCACATATGACGGAGAGAAGCAGGAGGTTTCTGGAAAAAAAATAGCTCTAAACTGGGAAATAAATGATGAGAGAAATTTTCAGAGAGGGAACTGGGGATTAAGAAAGCATTTCTGGGGGCTGGAGCGGTGGCTCAGCGGTTTTGGCCCTTGGAGGACCCGGGTTCAAACCCCAGCATCACATACACAACTAAGTATTGGAGCAACTAAAGCCATGTGAAAAACTAAAGTTGTTTCTCTCTTTCTCTGTCTCTCTCACTGTCCCTCTCTCTTAAAAAAGAAAGAAAGAAAGAAATAAAGCATTTCTGTAATCCCAGTAACTCGGGAAGCTGAGACAGAAGACTGCAAGTTCAAACCCAGCCTCAGCAACTGAGACCTGTCTCAAAATAAAAGGCTGGGGAATGTAGTTCAGTGGTAAAGCACTCCTGGGTTCAATCACCAATAACTCCCTTGCTCCCTGCCCCAACCCCACCAAAAAAAAGAAGAGGAAGAAGAAAGCATTTGAGGTAGAAACAAAGACAGAAGCAGGAGGAAAGATTAGGCAACAAGACTTAGTCCAATCTGACTAAACAGCAGCACCCATGGTTAAAAAAAGGATCCCAGCTCTGTAAAAGGCTTTAGCAGAAGCAATGCATATAAAACTGAATGGATCAGAAAGCCATTCACTCAGACATATGTTCAGGATTTCTCTCCTTAATAATCCCCCAATGCATAAACACACTAGCCTCAAAAATGGCCCCTAATAGAAGCAGCAAGGGCACAAATTTGAATTTCCTTGAGTCTCTGACAGTGTCACTAGAGCCTGTAGGAGCAGCCATGGTCCATTTCAGTTTGCAGACTGCATGATGGAGCAGAGCATTATGCTGGCAGATGTAGTAGGTGCACTGAGTGTGTCCTACTACACCAGTGGGCTCTGGATTACAAAAGAAGACTATTCCGAAACAAAATCCTTATACAGGAGCCTATAGGATTTATGAAAGAGTCCATCTTTGTTAAAGAACAAATGCAAACCCCCTCTAAATGTATAAACGAATAAAGGAAATATAATTGGATATAAAAATATTCTACAATTCAAAAGAAGAGAGGACCAATTTGTGTGCTCAGACAAGGCTGTTGTACAAAACAGGAAAAAACAGAAATATATCACTGTGATTCAAGACATTATGTTATGGGTAAAACAAGAACAAGCTACCATTTAAAAAAAAAAAGGAGAACTATGGGGCTAGAGCTTTGGCTCAGCGGTTATGTCACTTGCCTGACATGTGCAAGAAATGTGGGTTCGAACTCCAGCACCATGTACACAACAAGTGTTGGAGCAACAAAATAGCCACATGAAAAACTAAATAAAATTGATTCTTTCTGGGGCTGAAGCAGGGCTTGGCGGTTATGGCGCTTGCCTAGCATGTGTGAATATGCGAGTTCAAACCCCAGGACCACCTATGCAACAAAGTGTCAGAGGAACGAAAGGCACATGAAAAACTAAATTTAAAAAATTGCTTCTCTTTATCTTTCACTGTCCTTCTTAAAAAAAAAAATTGATTCTTTCTCTCTTAAAAAAAAAAGAGCACTCTGAAAATAACACTTTTTTAGTAATCAAGATTGAACCAGATGCTTAACCACTGAACCACATCCCCAGTCCTTTTTATTTTTTATTTTGAGAAAGGATCTCACTAAGTTGCTTAGGACCTCACTAAGTTGCTGAGGCTGGCCTCAGACTTGTGATCTCCTGTTTCAGCCTCCTCACTGTGATTATCGGTGTCACCACATCAGGCTAAGAAAAGAAGATTCTTTAAAAAATAAAAAGAAAAGTACATTTTTGAGGAGAAAAAATTGACTGCCAAGGAAAAATACCTCACAAAGACAGTAACTAGCAGATTGTGTATTGAAACAAATCCTATCAGAAGATCCACGCTGAGAATGAGCTTAGAAATTATCCCTAAACTAAGAAAAAATTAGAAAATTATAAAAAAATAAAAAGACACGCTAGAAGGAGGATATCTGATACACATGGTAATGGAGTTGTAGGTTATGGTGCTTGCCTGGCAGGCACGAGAACACAGGTTCGAATCCCAGCACCACATACACAACAAAGAGTTGGACCAACGAAAGCTACATGAAAAACTAAATAAAATTGATTCTCTCTCACTGTCCCAATCTCTCTTAAAAAAAAACAAATAATACAATACAATATAAAAGTATTTACACAGTATTTACATTGTATTAGGTATTACAGATAATCTAAAGATGACTTAAGAGTTTATTGGAGGATGTCCTAGAACCAATCCACTGCAGGTACCAAGGGACAAATGAACTCTTGGCTCAGGTAACGCTAACCAATCAAAAAAACAATTTTCATTTTCAGGAAACAAGAGTTCAGAGCTCCCAATGAGAAAATAACAGAGGAAGACTTCTGCTCATGAGGTGTGCATCTCCCTCACCGCGAAAACAGCTAAAAGAAATGTGGCAGCTCTGGGTATTTGGTGATGGAACTAGAAATTTAAAGTGATCAGATGAAAAAGAGGCTAAAATCAAGGGGAAAAACTAAAGAAAATCTCTGAGATGTATGACTTCAGCAGAAAAATCCACTGAGTGGATTTGTGTGTATTTACATATACAGTCATTCACATTCACATACACACAAAAGTGTGCACACACATATACATACACGCACAATGAGAGGAATCCACAACTGGCAAAATGCCAACAGTTCATTAAAAATAAAACAAAGCAGCTACAAAAATATTTAACGAAGAGGGAAAAGACACAAATTACTTAGAAAAAAAGGATCCAAAGCACACAACACTTTCCCATAATAGAAGCTACTTTTTATATTCCAGGGCAAAAGAAAGATGGTTTCAGACACACAACCACTCAGAAATTATACCACCTACATATCCATTCTGAAAAGAATTTCTCTAGATGCATCTCAGCTAACTGGAACATGAATCAAAATAATTAAGAAATGGGAGGACACAGTAAAGAGAAAACAGTGGTCAGTGATAAACTAGAAGAGTTAAATATGAAATGATTTATTAATGTGGTTATGTGACTTAATGTCAATTTAAAAAATATTAAAAGCGAATTTTCATACTTCAAAAACATTCTGAATCTACAAAATTTCAGATGATTGCAATATACCTGGGGATGGTCAGGAGTGATGGTGCATATCTATAATCCCTGCAACTAGAAACGCTCAGGAGGATCACAAGTTCAAAGCCAGCCTCAGCAACATAGCGAGGCCCTAAGCAACTTAGTGAGACCTTGTCTAAAAATAAGAACAGCTAGGGATGTCACTCAGGTTAAGCACTCCTGTGTTCAATCCCTAGAACCAAAAAAAAAAAAAAAAGAAGAAGAAGAAGAAAGAAAAGCATTAAGTACGGTAAAGGTTTTTAATAACTACCAATAGGGCTGGAGCTGTGGCTCAGCAGTTTCGATGCTTACTTTGCATGCGCAGGTACACAGGTTCGAACCCCAGCACCATGCACACAATGAAGTGTTGGAGCAACAAAAGCCAAAAATGAAAAGCTAAATAAAACTGATTATCTCACTGTCCCTCTCACTTTAAAAAAAAAAAACAACAACAAACTACCAATAAACTAATAAAGACCCTAAAAAGTCCTGAACTTTTATTACAGAGAATAATAAAGCACTACTGAAATTGAAATATATAAATATGATGCAAAGCCAATTACACAGGGAAAAGAAGTAAAAAGTAAATTAAAAATATAAGGAAAGACAGACAAAATAAAATGAAGTATATATTTTAGCACACTTCTCTCAGAATTTATTTATTTTTAGTACTGGGGATTGAACCCAGGGTTGCTCTACCACTAAGTTACATCCCCTATTTTTTTTATTTTCAGACAGCATCATCTAAATTGTTGAGGATCTCACTAAATTGCTGACTGGCCTTGAACTTGGTATCTTCCTGCTTTTGCCTCCCAAGTCGCAGGGATTACAGGTATGTACCATCTCAGCATTTAACAGAAAAAAAAAAAAACCTCAAAAATGAGAACTAAATCATTACTTTTCTACATATTTGGAAACTAGAATACATTTTCAATGATTATTAAACTTAACAGACATTCAGATATTTTAATTATTCCTTAGAAATGTTAACAAATTGAGTCTGTTATACAACAACAGCAGCTTAGCACTAATACATCACATCAACCTTCATACTTTACATATGATATTCTCCTTAAAAGTTCACAACACATTTACCAAAAATTAATCATACATAAACCATGAAGAAAATATTAATAAGTTGCCCAAATTAGAAACCACATCATGGGGGTAATTCTGGTTTAAGAACAAATGCATATCATATTGTTACTTTATGTGTATTTATGATTATACGTAACTCAACTCCTTAATAGAAAATTTAAAAAACACTTAAAATCAAATAAAAATGTTAAATACTTTTAATTATTTGGCACAGATTAAATAAAAACTACAAGTACAAACTTTTTAGAAATTTCAGATAAAATTCTATGACAAAACCTCAAAATAGGGCCAAAGCTTATTCCACCAGGAAAATTTCAAGTTCAGTTGGGCACGGTGGTGCACACCTGTAATCCCTGTAGCTTGGGAGGCTCAGGCAAAAGGACCACAAGTTCAAAGCCAGCCTCAGCAATTTAGCAAGGCCCTAAGCAACTTAGTGAGACCCTGTCTCAAAATAAAAAATAAAAAGGACAGGAGATGTCAGTGGTTAGTGCTTCTGGGTTCAATCCCTGGTATCAAAAAAAGAAAAAGAAAAAGAAAATTCCAATTCCAATTTTTATTATTAAGATGGGGGGAAAAAGAATATACAAACACATCATTTGACCTCAGAGCTTTATAAAATGTAAAGAAAGTCTGAGAAAGAAGTGAATAAATAAGGCAAAATTAACAAATTAGAATGTAAGTCTCCACAGAATTAAAAAAAAATTAAATCCACTAATTGGATCTTTTAAAAGAGGACAAATAAAATAAGACAATAATCTATCAAATCTACTCCTTCCCAAAATAGTTATACAAATAAACATTATCAGACAAAAGGCATAATAATTTCCAGATACTGAAGAGTTTGAAAAAAAAAACAGGTGTGTGTGTGTGTGTGTGTGTGTGTGTGTGTGTGTGTGTTTTAGGCAGTGCTGGAGATGGACCCCAAACTTTGGTGCATACTAGGCACGCATCTACCACTGAGCTACATTCCCAGCCCAAGTTTATAATAACTTAAAAAGTACTAATTTTACCCTATTAAATTTGAAAATCTCAAAAGGACAATTTTCTAGGAAAATGAAATTATCAAAATTGAATCAAGGTGGGGCTAGAGTGGTGGTTCAGCAGTTACAGCGCTTGCCTGGCATGCACAAGTATGAGTTTGAACTCCAGCACCACGTACGCAACAAAGTCTCGGAGCAACGAAAGCCACATGAAAAGCTAAATAAATCTGATTCTCTCTCTCTCTCTCACACTGTCCCTCTCTTTTTTTAATTGAATCAAGGTTTAAAAAAGAAAAATATCTTGAACAGTAACTAAGGAAAAAAACAGTTGTCCAATACCTACCCCTCAAACAGCACCCAATATATATCACTTTAAATATGACAACTATTATACCTTTGAGAAATAGATATTTCTCATTCTAAGAAAGAAGCAAAGCTGCTCAGTTTATTTTCATAACTCTCGTGGTATCTGTTCAAAACTGTCTACACAAACAGTAACACCAAGGAAATTCATCAATATGCACACAAAATTCCAAACAACATATAAGTAAATTAATGAAACAATACTACAACTATGACCAAGAATGTTTATCTGGAAATGACAGAATGATACCATTATCAATGACTAATACTAAGAGATTAAAAACTCCACAATTACCTCATTAGATGCTAAAAATGCTTTTGATGGAAACTCAACATTTGATTCTGGTAAAAAGTTAATATCTTAGTAATGGAAGGATACTTCCTCCTCACAATCTATTGAAATGAATAACAGAACTTAAAACTGACATATTAAAGGAAGTTCATTAAAGACAGAACAAGATAAAGATGACTGTCCTCATTGCTATTATTTAATATTGTCCTGGAACTTCAAATGAAAGAAAGAATACAAAAAAGTAGAAATGAGGTATGGACAATGGAAATTTTTACAAATAATCAGTAATTACAGAAAATGATTATTTTCTATAACCCCAAGCAAATAAAGCCGAGAAAAGAAAAAATCTAAGAATTAAAAAATTAAGACATACAGGTCAAATATAAACAACTATATTCTTTCAAAACAGCAATTACTGGACTGGAGCAGTGGTTCAGCGGTTACACGCTTGCCTGGCATGCGTGAGTATGCAAGTTCCAACCCCAACACCACATGTACAACAAAGTGTTGGAGCAATGAAGGCCACGTGAAAAACTAAATAAAACTGATTCTCTTTTTCTTTCTCATTGTCCCTCTCTCTTAAAACAAAACAACACAAAACAGCAATTACCAGTGGGAAAAATATCCCACTTATAATAACTACAAAACTTATATCCTAACCAGGAATAAAATAAAAATATTACTGGGACTAGTAGATACCTACTTATGAAAATATAAAATTTGGGTCCTATAACTTTTAAAGCAGAAAACCAAAAAAGGCAACAGAAGGATATACAGGTGGATATTTTTAAAATCTTGGCCAATAAGGAGAGTTTAAAATTTTTAACAACAAAGGCAGTAACTATGAAGAAAAAGATGGATACATTTGACTACATAAAAACAACTATTTAATTGCAAAATATATCTCACATAAAGATAAAAGAAAAATGACAAGTTAGGAAAATATCAGCAATACATGATAAAGTTAATATAATTTGCATACAAACTGCTGTTGTCCTGGAGCTGGGGTAAAGCACTTTCCTACCATTCAAGAGACCCTGGGCTTGATCCCCAGCACCACAAAAACCAAAAAAAAAAACCCCTTAATCAACAACATGGATAATTCTCAGACATCTAAATTTGAGTTCTAGGGCTGGAGCGGAGGCTCTGTGGTTAGAGTGCTTGCTTGGCATGTACAAGAACCTGGGTTCAAACTCCAGCACAACATAAACAACTAAGAGTAAGAGAAACAAAGGCCAGATAAATAAATAAAATTAATTTTAAAATGTTTTGAGTTTTAGATTATCCTAAGAAAATATGCAGGCACATAAAATTTGTTTATTAGAAAACACTTTAGGACTGGAGCAGTGGCTTAGTGGTTGTAGAGCTTACCTTCCACTCGCAAGTCCATGGGTTCAAATCCCAGCACCATGTACCCAACGAGCAACAAAAGCCACATGAAACACTCATTAAAATGGATTTTCTCTCTCTCTCTCTCACTGTCCCTTTCTCTTAAAAAAAAAAAACAAAAGAAAGAAACACTTTAGCCTGGCAAGGTGGCACGTGCCAAAAATCCCAGTGACTCAAGGGGCTGAAGCAGGAGGATTGCAAGTTCAAGGCCAGCCTCAGCAACTTAGCGAGACTCTATCTCAAAAATAAAAAGGGTTAGGGATATAGCTCATTGATAAAGTGGTCCTGGGTTCAATCCCCAATACTGAGGGGAAGAAAAAAAATTTTCATTACAAAGATACTTACCATTGAGACATTGTTTATAATAGGGAGAATTTAGAAAACTAAATATTCAAAATGAAGGATTGCATAACTAAATGAAAATTTCTTATTACGCAGCATACTGCAGTCATTAAAATGACATTACTACAAAAGGAAGACCTTGTCCAGTAAGTGATAAGCAGGTGGCAATCATAATGTTTGCTTTAGAAAAGCAAATGTATGTATATATTTTACACTTATATATATGTAAATATATACATTTCTCCTCTGTAGAAAGAAATGTAAAAGGATAAAATGTTAACCATTTTATATCTGTATAATGGAATTACAGTTACCAGTTATCTATAATTATCTAAAATGCCAACTTTTAGTGGCTTAAAGAAAAAAAATTCATTATCTTGCTTTCTATGAGGCAGGAATTTGGGGAGCAGCTTAGCTGGGTAATTCTGCTTCCAGGTTGGCAGGAAGTTTCAGGTAAGACAATGGCTGAGGCTCCCATCATCTGAAGTTAAGCTGAGTTGAACAACTGCTTCCAAGGAGCTCCTCATGTACTAGTGGGCAGGAGGCCACAGTTCCTTGCTATATAGGCCTCTTGAAAAGGCTGCTTCATGAAATAGCAGCTGGCTTCCCCCAAAGCAAGACAGATGTTACAGTGCTTTAGGTAGTACCTTGGAAAGCCACAGTGTTATTTCTGCTACATTTTATACAATAAAAACAAGTCACTAAGTCCAGCCAAGGGGAGGAAAATTAAGCTTTATCTCATGAAGAGCGGAGCATCAACTTGTGGACTATTTTAAATCCCAACAGGTGACCCATTGCATACTCAAAGATATATAATTTATTTCTAATTGGAAAAGGTAATTTCACAAATACATTACACAGACACACACATATGGATGTAAAGAAACAACTTAGAAAACAGAAATCTTCAATAAACATAATGTGCCTGCCACAAAACAAAATTCTAGGCTGGATTAACAGAAAAATTGCAACCAGATTAAGTTCTGATATTCTGTACCAAGATATCTGGCTTGTCTTGTTCAGTTCTGAGTACACATTTAGTCACTTCTAAGTGGAAAATGAAGGTACTGGAGCTCATGACTTAGACAAAGTTACTTCAGAATGAGGACTAGCCTGGAGGAAAACTAAAGTTGTTCACAGCTTGACAGTGGTGAAGATTTGAGAGGAAAAAGTAGACACATTATTACGTTTAATTGTATACATGGTCATCAAAGGAAAAGTTAAAAGACTTATGAGCAAAAGTAAATTAACGAGCCAGAATCATAGGGTTCAATGTGGGGACCCTATCTAATAAGAAGAATTGTAAAAACCCAAATGAGCCACTCAGTGAAAGAAGCAGGCAGCTGTAGGAGTCCACAGAGCCTGAGCAGGCACTGTGCTACCTCTCCCTCAGCTACTCTAAAATTCATGTCCAAACGGGTTCCTCCCTACTCACACCGATTTGGCTGGTGTCGAAACCAACCCTACGGCTTTGCCAACAAAGTACACCTAACCTAAGTTGTGAAACACATGATGCTTGGTGTGGTACAGTGCCTGATGCAGCTATGTGCTTCATAAATGTTAGCAACTATCTCTGTGTTGATTCAGAGTGACAGGAAGTTCCCTTCCAACTTTGAAGACTTTATAAAAAAGCTAAAGTCACTATCATTAACAATTAATCCTAATGCTCAGTTTCAGTAATAGTAATATAAATACTTAAGGGTAAGAATGGCAAAATTCATCTTCAAAGCCAGGATGGTTGCACGTTTTGGGAAACCACAAAGAAAGAGATAGACATTTATACACACATATAAAAGCCACAAAAATCAAAACTAAACATATTCAAACAAGTCATATCCTCTTTGGTATATGTGATCTGCTTTCTGGAATGAAGCTATTTTAAAAAAAGAAGACTCAAACAGGTACTTCACCTCCTCAGAACAAATTAAATTATTACAATTAAATTACTCACCCATGCCTGACAACTACCCACCACAACTGAAAACTTACTTTTTGGATGCCAGCAGCCTGGATATTCTGCCATGTTGCTACAGGTTCTGTAGCTACGTGCCACTCTGGGTACATTTTCGTGAGTAACTTCACAAAGGTTGACTTTCCCACAGCTGCAATGCAAACACCATGTATTGGGATGCTTCCCAAATCATGCTGAAGGAGTCTGCTATGCTCTACCACAGATGCCCACTTCAAGGGAACAATTTCAAAACTCGGCAGTCATACCCTTGTCTTTGGAATGATAGTGGATAAGGCCCAGATAACCAGAATCATCATAATGAACACAAGTAACAGAACGGGAAAATCCCCTTCAGGTTTGATCTGTAATTTTAATGTCCCACCCTCTTAGAGGTAAGGAATATTTAGTGATATCTGAAAATTTAACAGATCCATCATATGTGGATAAAACTGGCTACATATATTGTAAAACCTGAACCACAGTCCTGTTTGCTCTGTGACAGGCCAAAAGTGGGGGAATGATAATCCATGCAGAGGGAGTAGTATGAATAAGGCTTAAGAGAGAAAACTTGGCATGTGACAAAAGAGAAATCAGAGGCTCTAAAGTTAGCATGGCTACAACATGGGCAAAGGACAAGAATGGCTCAAGATGGGGGTAGCTGAACAGGCAGGCAATCCAGGGCCAGGTCACACAGGGCCTTACAGCCATGTAAGAATTTTGACTTCTATTCTAAAGGTAAAGGGAAGTCATTGACAATGGGTTTTAAGTAGTGAATGTAGATTCCTTCTCATTTTCTTTCTTTCTTTTTTTTCCCTGAGAGTCAATTTTTATTTATTTTTTCATCTTGTTTTTATTTTTCCAACACTTAGTTGTATATGTGGTGTTGAGGTTTAACCCAGGTCCTCATACATGCCAGGTAAGTGCTCTACCACTGAGCCACCACTCTAGTCCCTCGTTCTTATTTCAAAGGACCACTTGACCAGATGTGCTAGAATGTGCTAAAGTGGAAGTAGGCAGACCAATTAGATAATGACCAGAGAAATGGCAAGGATATGGAAAGTACTGGTTGCTTTGAGAAATATTTGGAGATGAACCTAACCTAGCATCACAACACTCACGTGATCCTTTCCTATTTACATCCATATCTAGCCCATACTTCTCCTGAGTTCCAGAGGAGAGGCAGAGCCCCCCAGACATCTCCATTTGGACATCCCACAAAAACCTGAAAGTCAATACATTCCCCAAATGAAGTCATCATCTTTCCCACTAAACTGAACTTCCTTCTGTATTCGAGGTCTTAGGATATGGCAACATCATCCACTCACCATTACAATTACTTTTTCTGTCAAATTCCAAGTGGCCACTGAATCTTCTGCATTTGCTTTTAACTTCTCTCCATTTGTCCTTTTCTCTTCATTAATACCTCAATGCTCAAGATCAGGTTCTCATCATCACTTGCCTCTCCAACTCCAGCCCTGTTCTCTTCAACCCAACCTCTATGCTGCAGCCACACTGTACATGCAACATTGCTTAAACTCCTGACAGATTCCTGTTGTCCTCAGAATAAAATCAAACCTGCTAAAACAGTCTATGAGAAACAACAAGGCCTGGCCCCTGCATATACCTTTCTAGCCTCAGTTTTCCTGTACTCCTGCTGGACCAAACTCTTTGCAACTCCAATCATGCCATTTTCTCTCCTGCAAATGTGACTCTGCATTGCCTTCCCCCTTTCTGTAGCACCTCCTCTCTTTACCTGGCCAATCTTCAAGGTTCTACTTGCATGTACCTCCTGAGAAGCCTCTCCAGGCCCCGATACTTCTAAAATGGATTATTCCTCCTTTGTGTGTGGCCTCATATTCTACTCTAGGTAAGACTGCCATCACTACAATTAATATTGTGCTTCTTCAGGTGGAAGCTGGGGTTCCTCCATGGTAGAAAACGAAGTCCAAACCAATGTCTTTGCTGAATGAATAAAGCACAAAATAATAATTTTGGGTTCCTGTTGATACCTGCATTTGTGAAAAAAACAAAACAAGACCAAAAAACCTGCAGAGTATATTTGATCCTCTATCAAAAGTGATCTTTCTTAAGTGAATTCCACCAAATGGAACCAAGAAAAAGAAGGGGGCACCCTTCCAGTCAATTTCAGACACTGTGGTTACTTATCAGGAGTGCTGATGTCTCATCCCAAGAGCCCACACATCCAATATGTGACATCTATTACACACCACCCCAACTCCTATCTGAATACACAGGAAAAGAACAAACAACATGAATTTGTGCATTTTGTATAGTCACGCTCTTCTCAGTCCCCACCTCCACCCAACTTGTGTCTGCCTTTTCACTTTGTTCAGCCTCTGCTCTTCCCACACATCAGAGAATAAATGCCTTCCTCTGCTCTTCCAGACCTATGTCTAAATCCTTTCCCCTACCAAGCCTAAGGTCCAACCTCCTCCACAAAGTTAAGGACTTCTCTAGCTCACATGAAATTTTTACCACATTGACCAGTTACCAATTGGTGAGTCTGTATATTTTTAGACATCTGCCTGCTTAAATGATGGCACAGGGGCCAATATTAGATTGCAGGTTGTTCAATTCATTAAAACGTGGTCCCTATTTGGAAGAAAAGTTATAGGCTGAAAAGCTACTTTAAGTAATGGAAAGATGACTGTAGTTGATTTGCTAGGATTGAATGACTGCTAGCATTAAGGACATTCTTTTTTTTTAAAGAGAGAGTGAGAGAGAAATAATTTTTTTAAAATTTCGTTTCTCATGTGGCTTTCACTGCTCCAAGACTTCGTTGTGTATGTGGTGCTGGGGTTTGAACTCGCACATGCCAGGCAAGCGCCGTAATCACAGTCACCGCTCCAGCCTAAGGACATTTTTTATTATTAAAAAATAATAATAATAGGGGCTGGAGCGGTGGTTCGGTGGTTACGGTGCTTGCCTGCCATGCACAAGTACACGGGTTCAAACCCCAGCAACCCACGTACACAACTAAGTGTCAGAGCAACGAAAGCCATGCAAAAAACTCAATAAAAATTGATTCTGTCTCTCTCTCTCTCACTGTCCCTCTTTAAAAAAAAAAAGTAATAATAATAATAATAATTGCAGTACTGAGAACTGCACTCAGGGGCATGCTACAACTGACCTACATCTTCAGCCCTTTTATTTGTTTGTTTATTTTTCTTTTGAGACAGGGTCTTGCTAAATTGCCCAGGCTAGCCTCAAACTTGCAACTGTCCTGCCTCAGTCTCCCAAGTAACTGGGATTATAGGGTGTGCCACTGTGCCCAGTTGAATTACCTTTAAAAAAAAAAAAAAGAGTTAACTTTATTTATTTTTTCATCTGGTTTTTGCTTATCCAATACCTACTTGTGTATGTAGTGCTGGGTTTGAACCCAGGTCATCACACATGCCATGCAAGCACTCTTTCGCTGAGTCACCTCTCAAATTACTAACATTTTTGAAAAGTTAAAAAACAATTACCTAAAAAACTGTTGGAGATAGAAGGGAAGGGCTCTGAGGGTGAGGGAGAGTCGATTTCACCTCTGAGATCAGACACTATTAATTCACCTACTGGCAGTATGGAGTCTTAAGAATCTGACTCATGCCATTTAAACATACAAAACCTGTAACACCAATAAATTAGATATAATAGGAAATATGTGGTTCCAGTTACCGGAATAATCACTTCTGATACTCAGGGCACATTCATACTGCTCCCCTTTTCAAGACTTCTGGAAAACCAATTTAGTAATCAGAAGTCAGTCTCAGCACAGAACAATAGTAAATGGTGGTGGATGGAAGGTCCTGATAGTTGTACTGTCCACAATCCAAGGCAGGAAGACCATAGGTAATTCACCACAAGGAAACATTTACTAATTCCAGTGGAATGGAGTTGTGCCAGGCTCCACCCACAGGTGTATAATTACTTTTAAAAATGCAAAGTTAGGTATTTATATTAAAACCAGAGACAGAATAATTTTTCCAGTGTAGTGATATCTGACAACAGTGTTTTGTTTTGGGTTTTTTATTTTTTCTTTTTTTTGCTTGGGCATTCTTGTTTTGTTTAAAGACAAATGTTTCAAAGTGTTCCCAGAGGCTTTCTAAAAGTGGCAATGCTTGGTTCTCCACTGCCACAGAGGCCACCTAGTGACCAGAATACCTGTCTAAAGAAACTCTTACTTCTTCAAGCAATGCCGGCCTCTTATACCAGTATCTCAAACTTAGCACAATTTAGTTCCAGTTTGTTATCTTTCAACGTACTGCTACTATCTTAACATCCAGGAGGTACCTGACCCACCCGCAACATCAAACCGCCCTTTAGGGCCTTGGCTATCAGTGTACTTTATATGTGCCATTGACTGTTAAAAAAAAAATGTAGGTACTTTCTTACAGTATATTATTTCAACATGTTGATTTTTTTATTAGCTCCAGGATTGTCATTTTACAAGCTTGACTAGAGTATTCTGCTGTTAATATTAATGTTCATCTTTTCCTAAACCATGACTTTCTCTTCCCACAAATTTTTCTATTAAACTGTAACACTATAGCTATAGCTAATTATGCTAAAATCTAGTAGTAAAATAGTTTCTGTTATAATATCCCAAATAATATATTCTATTATTTTACATTTAATATAGCTGTATATTTTGGGAACTTCTTAAATATAGTAACACCACTAGGCATTTTCTTTTCTCGAAACAAGATGGGGAAAAAATCCAATACTGAAATCCATTAACAAATTCAAAGGCAGTAAAATATAAAACTGTCTAATAACTTCTAAAATTTTTCTCCCAAATAAACTTTATAGTCTTTGTCAGGAACTACATTTGATACTGCATTCACTCAATCAACAGATGTCTACAGGGGAATTACTAAGTGGTAAGTAGCTCTAAAATGATGAATAGATTGAGATTTGGCCCTCAAAGAATTTATCCTATTCCAACCCGAGACTAGGTAACCAGGATCATATAGGTTTTGAACCTAAAAGCATTCTGGGCAAACTTAATAGTCAACAGTCTTAATAGAAACTTAAAACATTGTTACCTTGATTCTTTTATTTTCTTTCGTGGGAAACTATTAACCACAAGTGGAGTAGGGGAGAGGAGGCTCCCCACAGCTTCCAGACTCTGATGCAAACTCATCCTCCCTGATCTGGCAGGCCCTCCTCCCCCACATGCCCACCCAATGATTCATTCCTCCACTGTCACTTTGTGAAGCCACCTTGAACTCCCTCCAGTTCCTCTTCATCCCCAGGAAGAGTTAATTAATGCCTGCCCTGGTTTACCAAGGTATTACACTATAATTATTTGTTCACTCATCATTCTCTCCAGTTAGTCTGGGAGCTCACTTTTTGAAGACACAGACTGTACCTTCCTCCCTCTGCATCATGAGTATCTAACCAGGTACTAAGAATAGAGATGGATGGAATGAAATGACTCACAGAAACACAGAATCAATACACAATATTTGAAATAAACAGGTGCTCTTTCTCCTAGGGTTCTTTGCTCAATAAAAGTAAAAAATTAGTGATGTTAATATCTAATTTTGAATGTTGGAGGAAACACAATATTAGGAAAGCATTCTACTGCTTTATGTACAAATCTACCCTGAAAATAAAAAGTTTCCGTCTCTTTGGTTGGATCTTTGAAAATAAAAAGTGAGAATGGTCTCAGATGACTCACTGATAATTATATTTCAGACAGCAATCCTTACTTCAATTTAGGTTTGTATTCATAAAAAAAGGCTTTGAAGATAATATACTTTAGTTATGAAGCGTATTAAAAGACAGGTTAGGCATTTCATTTTTTGGATTTTCAGGGATTCTAGATACCAAGCTTTTTTTTTTTTTTAAATCAACTTTATTTTTCATTTGGCTTTGTTTTTCTGATACTTAGTTGTGTACGTGGTGCTGGGGTTTGAACCCGGGTCCTTGCACATGCCAGGCAATTGCTGTAACCGATGAGCCACCGCTCCAGCCCCGATACCAAGCTTTTGACTTTCAAGTTTTTCAACTTTTAATACATTGCACATGGATTCATAAATTGAGTTAGATGTCATTAGTTGCTACTTCACTAATCCATTTTCCTTACATGATGCCGTCTGCAATTTCAGGATCAGATGCACAGGAGTTAGAATGGCAGGACTGTAAGAAAACTCCCTTTAAACATATCTAACTTCATTTAGGACCAGGGTTTACCTTCCCCTGTTTAAGTTTCCCAAAGGGATACTTTCATTCTGATTTGTTTCAGGATGCCACCTGTGATTAGAGAAAAAGGTAACTTCTGATTCAAAAAACAATATAGAGGGCTGGAGCGGTGGCTCAGCGGTTACGGCGCTTGCCTGGCATGCGCAAGTACATGAGTTCAAACCCCAGCACCACGTACACAATGAAGTCTCAGAGCAACGAAAGCCATGTGAAAAACTAAATAAAAATTGCTTCTCTCTGTCTCTCTCTCTCACTGTCCCCTCTTTCTTTAAAAAAAAAAAAAAAAAAAAAAAAAAACAATATAGAGTTGAGTGCAGTGGTTCATGTCTGTAAGTCCCAGGTACTCAAGAAGCTGAGGCGGGAGGATCTGTTGAACCCAGGAGTCCAATACCAGTCTGGCAACACAACAAGACCCTGTCTCAAAAAAAAAAACAACAACAACAAAAAATAAAAACCAGTCAAACAAAATCCCCCAAAACAAAACCTCCTATCCCCCAAACCAGTTTTATATATTCCCTCTGTGGGTACCAATGATCAACCTCCATAGGTATATCACAGAAAAGGATTCAAGAAACTAGTAATCACTGAATGAGTACGACGCATCAGTCACAGGGTAAGATGCCAGTGATACGAAGATGAACAGGACACTAGGTGGCTCTGACCCAGGGAAAGTGTTGAATGTGTAAACAACTTCAACAGAACTCAAGTGCTGTCACAGTTGAGGGTACAAAATGTTATGACAGTCCATAGAGGAGTGACTAACTCTGTCTGGGGAGTATCATCTGAGCATGTGGAGTGATGGAGAATAATAAAAGATGAAAGTAGAGTCAAGCTAAGTCCCCCAGTCCACTTCCTTCTCAATCATATTCACTTTCAAGGCTTAACTACTACCCACATCAGTCAACAACTTCCATATCTGAGATCTCAGCTCCCATCTCCAGTCTCTTCTATGTCTTACAGGTACCCCACACACAATGTATGGCTTTTACCTCCCCCAGACCACCTCTTCCTTTATTCTACCTTGATTTTTCTGTTTGTTTTATTTTTTCCCCTAAAGAGAGAGGGGGAGAAGGACAGAGACAGAAACAATTTTATTTAGTTCTTCATGTGGCCTTCATTGCTCTGACACTTCGTTGTGTACATGTTGCTGGGGTTCAAACCCATATCCTCGCACATGCCATAGAAGCGCCATAACCACAAAGCTACCGC
The DNA here is from genome assembly GCA_004027875.1 of Aplodontia rufa. Lineage (NCBI taxonomy): Eukaryota > Metazoa > Chordata > Mammalia > Rodentia > Aplodontiidae > Aplodontia > Aplodontia rufa. The sequence goes on from PVKS010012240.1 coordinate 49,014, forward strand.
TCCAGCCCCCCACCTTCTGCTTTAAGATTCAGTATCCAACTTATGAAACTCAGTGTCATCCTCTTCTATTCCTCTATCCCTCTACTCCAAACAGCCACCAAGACCTGTCAATCCAACATTCAAAATGTTTCAAACCATCATTTGTGACCCTCCATTCCCTCTATTCAAGCTTGCATCATTTTTTTCTCTCCAATTACCACAACAGTCTCAAAACTCGTCTCTCTACTCCAAACCATTCCAACTTATTCATTCATTCAACAACTGGATTCAAGGCATCTTGGGTACTGCAACAAATAAGACACACACTGAAAGTATCTGCTTTTTGAACTTTCTATTCACTCATTACAGCCAATTTTTTTGTTTTGTTTTGTTTGTTTTTTGGCAGTTCTGGGAATTGAACCCAGAGGCACTCTACTACTGAGCTATATCCCCAGCCCTTTTATTTTTAAATTTTGAGACAAAGTCTCTTAAGTTGCCCATGCTAGCTTCAAACTTGCTATCCTCCTGCCTCAGCCTCTCAAGTGGCTGGGATTACAGGTGTGCATCACTATGCCCAGCCCAATTCCCTTTCTGAAATTAATTTGGTCATGGCACATACTAACTTCAAGTCTTAACAGCCTCCCACTGCCAAAAGGAAAAATTCCTAGCATGGTCCACACGCTCTTCATTAACTGGCAAATCCCATCCTTCCAAATTCTTGTTCTGCCACATTCTCATAGGTCCCTTAAACTCCAGGCACATCCAGCTACACCCCTTCTATTTAAACTGCATGTGATTATTCAGCCTTCACTACTTTGGCAAATGTTACTTCCTGTGGTTGGAACACTTTTTCTTCTCCTCCCTAGGAATACTGGGAATTTCTACTGTAGAAATTCTGAGTTTCTATGCACAATCATGGATCACATCACTTGGTGTGGAAATTGTTTGGAAGTGTGCTGCTCCCACTTTATTATGAGCTCCTTGAAGAAGAGGAACAGTATCACATTCACTGCTGTGCTCAGAGTGTGGGTGGACTTATGGCAGTCACTCAGTAAGCCACTCTTGCATGAGAGAACAAGGAAGAAGCACAGAATCTGGCTAGGTGAGGAAACAAAGGTCAAGAGGATTAAGAGCTCCATCTCACCTGATAATCTGCTCATAGAACTTATTTGTGAAGTACTCTGGGGTCTGAGGAATGAATTGCTCAAAGTCCAGGACAGAAAATCTTTAAATAACACATCAGGCAGGACCTTTGTTTCTCATTTCTTTTGAAGGTTCTGATTTGGCTGCTGTGGAGAATGGTCTCTCTTTCCTTTCACAAGCACTAAACTTCATGTGGGTCCTTACTGCTGCCTAGCAATCTGACATTTCTCTCACTCACTCACGAAACTATTTCATGTCTTCTCTCTCCCAGAAGTCTCTCATAATCTTTCCTCCTATTTCACTAAGAAAACAGATACAACCAAAAGACCTTCCCCAAGTTCCCACCATACCTGCTGGAGTCAGAACTCACATATTTTGCATACTTCCTGATAGGAGGGAAAACAGCAGGGAAAGGTAAACTCTTTCCACTTGGGCAATAGATTCCATTCTTTTTTGCTTACTTAGACACTCCAGTTAACTCTACCCTCTCTCCTGCTTCATCAATTTTCCCCCTTACCCCTAGACCATTTCCTTGAATCTATGCCAACAGATTCTATGGCAATACATTCTCTTTGAATCTATGCCAATCAGGTTTTTGCTCCTAACACTATTCTTTTCAAAAGGCCTTCATTTACTTTAACAGTGCTACACATTCCCACCCTCTGAAGTTTTCTTACTTGGCTTCAAGGATAGCATTCTCTTTTTGCCTGTTCGCCTATCTTAGTGGTCTTTACTTCTCAGTCTCCTCTGCTTATTCTTTCCCATTTCTTCAATCGTTTAACATCTGCCTACCCCAGGGCTTAGTCCTTTTCATCAGAGCTGACTCCTGGCTTTAAATGTCATCTACATTCATAGCTCCAGTCCTGGGAGTCTCTGAACTCTAGACTCATACATTCAATCGCCTAATTAACACATCCACTTGGATGTCTAATAGGCATATAAAAACCAAAAATGCTCAAAACAAAAATATTTTGTTTTCTGGTACTGGGGACTGGACCCAGGAGTGCTTTACCATTGTGCTAAATCTCCAGTCCTTCTTTTTCTTTTTTTAAATTTGAGACAGTCTTGCTAAGTTGCTGAGGCTGGCCTCGAATTTGACATAGTCTTGCCTCAGCCTCCAGAGTCACTGAGATTACTGGTATGTGCCACAACTGGCTAAAAACCAAAATCTTGAAACCATTCTTCCCATCTGTTCTTTCCAGTCTTCTCTATTTAAGAAGATCCAAATGCCATCTTTCAAAGTTGTTCAAGCCAAAATAATTGGGATCATCTCTGACCTCTTTATTTCACACTACATATTCAATCTGTCACCAACTTCAGTTGGCCCTACTTTAAAATGTAGCTTTCACTTTGACTATTATTGCAATAGCTTCCTAACACCAACTTTCAACATGAGCCAGGTGCTTTTGTCACTTGACAACTCAATCTAGTATTTTCCTGTTTCAATCAGATTAAAAACACATAATGGACTATAAAGTCTATACAATTTGGTCATCCCTTACCCATCTGACCATTTTCTTCCTTGCTCATTCAACTCCAGCCACAGTAGGTTCCCTCCTGGAATTCCCTAAACACACCTTCCAACCTCTCATCTTTTCTACATGCTCCTCACTCTGCTTGGAAGATTACTTTCCCAGTTACCCATCTAGTTCATTCTCTCAGTTTCTTCAGGTACCTGTATTCAGAGTGGCATTTATTATGCCACTGTATCAGTAAGGCCTTTCTTGACCATCCTATTTAAAATGACAACTTCATTCAACCTCTCATCCCTGATTTTTCTCCCATGACATTCATTACTTGCTAACACACTTTGTACCTTGCTTAATTTATGTTGTTCATTGTCCACTTCTCCCTATTAATGTTCTAAAAGAGCTCTAGGGCCAGGAAGAGTACTAACCTATGGAAGTGGAACAAAGGGTGATTTATTGAACGAATTAAGCGAGAAGTTCTCAGTTTACTGCTACAGTGTCTTCAGTACTGGACACTCGCTAATCCCCTTCTGTGGTTCAGTGCTCCTTACACTATTCTTTTCAAGTTCACCTAAGGCCTTCATTTACTTTAACGGTGCTACACATTCCCACCCTCTTAAGTTTTCTTACTTGGCTTCAAAGATAACATCTGTAGATCAAAGTACCAAGTCAAAATTTAGTTACACAAAATTGAAATATTTTTGCTTTCATTTTGCCTTTTCATTACATTTTCTTAAGATACTGGGTCACTACTCTTTAAAACAAAATTACTTTTAACTTAGTACATATTTTTTAAAATTAAGTTCCAGGCTGGAGCTGTGGCACAGCTGTTAGGGCAATTGCCCGGCATGCGGAGGACCCGAGTTTAAACTCCAGTACCACGTACAACACGTAGTGTCGGAGCAACCAAAGCCACATGAAAAAACTAAAGTTGATTCTCTTTCTCTCTCTGTCCCTTTTTCTCTTAAAAAAAAACTGAGTTCCTTCTAAGAAAAACCTTAAGAAATTCATAGTGCATCTAGCAAAGAGTGAAAGTGGTATCTGAATGGCTTAAACTTAGGGACTCTGGGAGTAGGGTTGTTAGATAAAATACAGGACATCCAGTTAAATCTGAATTTTAGATAAACAAGGAATAATCTTGTTTGTGTGTGTGTGTCCTGAATACTACAAACAAAACACTAAAACTTATCTCTGGCTTATCTTAAATTATACACGAACTGTACATTTATTTTTGTTAAATCTAGAAATCCATCTTAGGAAAGCAAACTGCACCCTGTTTATAGCTTTCATTTGAATCTAAGAAAGCAAACAAGCAGAATCCCTGTTCTACCCACTGCGTGGTTTCTGCACCCCAACAAATGTGTTCCTGTGGGCGGTTACTAAGGCTCAACGTCCTAAAAACCAAACAGGGAAACACGCACAGTGCACTTTGGGAGGAAAAAAGCCAGGGCAACCCAGAACAAGCAGCTCGGTAAGTCGCAGCGGGCGGGGGCGGGGGCGGGGGTTGAGGCCCAGGGTCCTCGCCCAGCCTCTCCTGCTTGGCAAGGAGGCCAAGACTTGGCCGCCACTTTCTGACCCTTACCAATGTTGCCTTCGATGCAGAGCCTTCGGGGCGCAGGCCCCGCATGTAGGCTCCGGCAGGAGGGCGCGCCCTCGAGAAGATTCTGGGCCATGGTACTGAAGAGTGCGCGAACCCGACCTAAAAAGAACCGGCGCGCAGCCATCCCTCCCACGCTCAGAGTGGCGCTCACTTCCGCCGAGAGCACTTCCGCCCAAGGTACCGCTGTTTACGCGTCTCGGCGCGCTACTGACGTCAGAAGATCACCAGGCAGGAAGTGGGTGGGATTAAGCCGGCTTGGAGGGCGGGGCCCCAGGGACAGCTCTGATTTCGCGCTGTTGGTAGAAAAGCACAGAGGGAAGGAGAAGTCTTGCACGTGCAGCGGACTTTGCAGATCACTGAGATAGCAACGGTGGGAACAGCACCTCCGTTTTTTGTTCCCTGGACAAATAACATTGTAAAAGAAAATAAAAAAGGAAGGAAACAAAACAATGTAAAGAGATTGTACTAGTGCACAGTTCAGTCACTTTTGCATTTTTATAGACAAATCAAAATAATGGTAATTTTAAAAGATATCTTTTCCACCAGGTGATTGCGGTCTATTTTTTATTCTAATATGAGAAAGAATTGGACCACTTTAAGTAGGAAAATGACAATCTAATGACTTACACAATTTAATTTTTCCCATTCCGTATAACTCCCAGCATTATGCAGAAACATTTTTTTTCCCCACATTTATTAGAAGTATATTGCGATACAGGATACAGATGAGGGGGAAACATTGTCAAAACTGTAGCAATCCATGTGTATAAACTTTGATAACCAGGGGTAATGCTAACACATAGATAAGCTACTATGGGTTTCATCTAATGCAGTTTCCCCCAGAAGAACTCATGTGTTAAATGGGTATCTAGTGTAGGAATAACATCGGCTTCTGGAATGGTTCCCCCATCTTCCCCATCACCCTACTCCTATGAGTTCTTCATATACCATCCCCCCTCCCCATCCCCTTCCCTCCACCTCCAAGTTACCTAGGGAGCTTTCGCCCCTGTTGCACTGGAAGTCATTCAATTTGAGGCTTTGTTAGGTCAGCCATCTGTCCTACTGCTTCAACATAAATTCTAGTATCAACAGATGAGAGAAACCATTCGGCCCTTAAGTCTCTGAGCTTGGGAGACTTCACTAAGCATA